>JARIHS010000175.1:0-59521 GCA_029320655.1 Mycena floridula
CAGTTTACGAACTGATGAGAATTCGCTTTATTGGGCTACCATGCGCAAAGACATACACCAACATATTGTGTCATGCCATGAATGTCAAATACGGTGCATGAGAAAAATGCAGCTACCACCTACGATATCTACACCTTCGACGCTCTTCGAGAAGATGTATCTTGATATCATGTTCATGCCCGTCGCCCAAGGAAAAAAGTACATTGTCGCAGCAAAGGATGACTTATCTGGTATTACGGAAGCCAGAGCTCTAGGAAGCCTGAAGGCCAGATATGTCGCCGCATTTTTTGGGAACAATTTACTGTCGGTATGGAGCCATCGGACGAGTCGTAACTGACAACGGAGCAGAGTTTAAAGGTGCATTTGAGGTCCTGGTACGTCGTATGGGCATACCTCAAGTCAAGATATCACCTTATAACAAACATGCTAATGGAGTTGTGGAACGTGGGCATTTTATCCTGCGAGAAGCAATTGTCAAGTCATGTGAAAAGGACAGCCAAGGAGGAATCAAGAAGTGGCCTGAGAAGCTACCCTTGGCAGTATTCGCAGACAGAGTAACTGTGAACGGCGTCACTGGCTATTCACCGTACTATCTCCTCCATGGCGTCGAACCTGTTCTATCTTTAGACTTAACAGAAGCCACCTTTATGGTTGATGGATTCCGATCAGGAATGACCACAGCTGAATTGTTGGAGTTACGTATTCGCCAACTTGAGCGACGACCAGAAGATTTGGCACAAGCCGCGAGAACTCTGAAAAGGGCTAGGATGAGGTCAAGGAGCAGTTCAACAAACGATATGCCTTGCGACTTCAAAAGGAGAAATATGAGGAGGGCGACCTGGTGTTAGTTCGTAATACCAGGTACGAATCTACCTTTGTCCAGCTTAAAACAGAGCCCAGATATTTGGGACCCTTCGAAGTTGTACAACAAACATATGGCGGAAGCTATACGTTAAAGGAATTAGATGGGACTGAAATAAGGGGCAACTTCGCTGCCTTCCGGGTAATACGTTATATCAGCCGGCATAGTCCAGAATTGGAACTGTTGGCAGACGAAGGAGATGAGCCAGACAATGACGGTAAAGAATCCGAGAATGAGATCCAGAAGCAGGTTCCACAGCTTCTGAAACAGAGCAAGACGATCAGGGATGGAGCTCAGGTAGTAATTAAAGGCCTGATATCGATCGCTGCCCTAACTAAAAACGGTCAAAATAACGTCATCGGAATTCTAAACAATTCAAAGCATAAAGGTAGAGGAAGACGCACTTTCTCCCCAACCACCATGTTGCTTTGGAACAAGAACCGCAATATTCAGCCAACTACCTTGCTCACCGGAGAAGGACCTTTCTTCCTCTTTGAGTTCATACCCAGTAAAAGGTTGCTGGCAGTCGAGAGACATTTGGACGACAATCAGTGCAGGAAGCCCAATCGACCACCGACATTTGCGGTCGAGAAAGCTTACTGGCGCTTGCAGCCGTATGCTAGCACGGACACCAAAGAAGGTCGTTTTCCTATTCACCAGGGATCTTATCGTCGAGAACGAGGGCAGTACTTCCCCATGCTCGACGAAACCAGTTGTCCAGCAAATGTGCTTACCACAGTCATCACGTACCCTCGAAACAGTGCCTGGCTGTCTACCAAGGAAGCAGCCGAACGAGCTTGGAGAATCCTAAAGGAAACTGGTGAGTTCACAAATAAATATTCGACCAGGCAATCAGTAACCACAGATACAGGAAAACGAAAGGCCAACTCAGATGACCTGGAATTGGAGGAAGTGGAGTGTAAGCCGCTACCGCCACCTATGACCTTGAATCCAGGGGAATCTAGGCTCAGGAGCTTCATGGGAGATAGCACGGTAGCACTCTCGCCTACAGTCTCTCGACATGATCCAAACTGTGCCTTCGCATCGTCAGGAATGTTAGTATCCAAAACCATCGACTTTCCTGCTCTGTACGACATCCTTGACGTTCACCACAAAGTCAAGGAAGGCGACTCCATCTATATGCCATTGCATTATGGTAATGGAACGATCGGTGCTGTCAAAGGTTACTACCGAGGATTTCTAGTTGTCACAGTACAACACGACAACCACCATCCTCGCGATCTGAAAGCCGATTATCCAACTCACCATTTGATCGCATGCCACATGTACGAAACGAGCCCGGCACAGCGAGTTCGATGTCGTCTGTCAGAAATGCGGCCGCAGCCAGGAATCTTGGGATACGACCTAGCCAGCTCGCCAACCAGCCATTCCATTGTGGAAATCTGGACCGTTCTGTCCAGAACACTGCAATGGTGGAAGCAGAATTATCCTATGTCGACGATTGCATACGACCATCAACGACGACTTGACTGCTTGTACCGCAGGCAGATGTTGTATGCGTTGGTATTGCAAGACAAGACGGAGAAACTGATGCTTGAACTGGAGGCAGATGCAGAAGAAGAGTCGTGGGAGTACAATCTGTGCGACTTGAATGCTGGAAATATTTTGTGGTAGAATGGAAACGAAATCGGCAGGCTGGAGATAGCCAAAATAATATCAATTCGGCTTCTATTTATACTCGTAACCGGAAGAACCATCAACCGCCGGGCCGCTCGGTAAAATAGGTAATGTGATCGTCGGACCAACGGCTAGAGCACGCGACCTTATCAACCGGGCCGGGTCAGATAAGACATGATAAGCAATGATCGGAATTGTGTCAGCTGTCATGTCGGACCGTCAAACCGGGCCGGTAGCTTGGAAACGTCAAACAGTCGGTGAGAAGTTAAAACTATAAATAGGGCTAGAATGATAGGGAATTAATCACCAAGGGTATAACATCGCCAAGGTCTGACGGACCTGTCAATAATCATACAGGACAACAGCGCAGCATAATTTAGAAGGAAAGGGAGGTGAGAGCTCAGAAACGTGAGCTATAACACAGGAATGATCACTCTGACTAGAGCAATGCTTGCGAGGGAGGCACATCAGTAACGAGTTCAACGAAACTGAGACTGCATGAAAACCGACAAGAGAAAAGTGCAGGAAAAATAGAGGGAGGAAGCTAGCATTGTCAACCAAGTCAGAAGCAGATAAAAAGAGAATTTAGCACAACGGACTCGAACGCACGACATCAGCCGCCATTCATTTGGAAGGCCACATCAGACGATGGAGTCCACTACGCTAAAGCTCCCTGGGAAGCATTGCTGTTGACATCACGATCGCAACAACTCAACCAAGGAGCTGACAAATCACCGCTGCTCTCGTATCGGCACTCATGGTTGTAGAACTCAGACAGCGGAGCTTAAATAACATGAATACAGTTCAATTTGTGTTACGACAGGCTCAAGCTAGTAGGAGATATGCCAGGCAGAGCTGAAAAGCAAAGATACGGAGCGAGAAGACATTGAAAGACCATTCTATTGCAGCTACAGCAGTCGGTTGTTAGCATAGCAACTCAGGCCCTGGAAACGACATACCAGCCACCAATGCAGGCACCCAGAAACTGAGCGAGTATGACCAGAAGTGCTCAGGATCATCGTAACTGCAGGAAAGTTCATGAGGGACAGTCGAAATTCAGGTAAACAAAAGGGGACCGACCAGCGAAGCCAGAAACCAAGACTGCAAGCCAATATGGCAAGGACAGAGGTCACTCGATCTACGCTAACTTCCTGACCAAGGAGGAAAGCAATGGAAGACAGAGCTCTGAGCATGCTGGATGCAATAATGAAGGATTGTACTGCTACGCCAAGCATGAAAATGGGAGGCATGAAAAGGAGAGAAGGAAGCTCGCTTTGCAACAGCTTAAATCCAGCATTGCCGTACAAAGAAGCCTTACCGGATGTTGTAACAAGATATCCAACCTTCTTTGGTGACTACCGCATGCCGAGCTAACAAGACAACCAACTTAATTTTTCTGATCATAAAAGGAAAATTAATTGGTAAATTACGATAACAGATTATCTGGGTAGCAACTTCAGAAGGTACTATAAGGCTGGATTATCTCTAACCAGGTAGGGCCATACACTGAAAAGAAACCAGATCAGCAATACGATAACAATGATAGAAAGCGAGCTCACCCGACAAACACTGGCACTTAACTGGGTCAGTGAAAGGGAATAGCCAGCTCGGGTATCACACGGCGATCCTGCGCCAGTCGTAACAGTCATGTCTATAAACTGAGGAAAACGAGACATCAGTAAAGACAGAGCCAGATGGGATAGACACGCACGGGTATGATTCTGCTTAGAATGGACCACTGCCCAAGCCAGAAGAGCGTCTCTAGCCCAGAAACGACACCTGATGAGAAAAAGAAAGTCAGATTGCAGAAGCCACAATTCCAGAAAGCGACATACCAAGGACTTGACGAAAGCCATGCACAGACGATGACCCCCACAGGTCACTGAGCATAGCAATCGCTGAGGAGTGTCAGCTATGCTGAAGGAGACGAAAGAGCAGAAATGGGGACTCACCTAGAGAATCAGCAAGAGCACCCAGAGCATTTATACGACACAACGGCAGGGAAAAGCTAAAATGGCAGGAGACTAGAAATGAATGGAAACGCCACCATGGTAGCATGGAAACGACCATTCATAGATGTTCAACTCATTCAGCCGATATGCCGGACAATAGAAAGAGGCAACCCCTGAATAAAGATCAGCCCAAGAAGCATTAATCCAGTTCTAAAATGGAAAGGTGCAGATCTTTGAGACGCGATAAGGGGTACCTTCTACAGAATCGTATAGAAACACCACTGCAATGTGCTCGGAAGAAGAATGGAAGTAATGGCACCTATTGAAGTTCAGAATCAGCGAACTCCAATAAGGCATCAGCATGTCGTATATTACCATTAACCTTCCAAATCACAGAAAGAAAGACCAGAGATCCAATCGGAGCATGACAGAATGATTTTCACTGCACTAGCCAAGCACCAGCTGTGACTGGGGACAGTCAATTTAAAGTTCCCTGCGAAATGTCCCGCTAAAACGTTGTTTTAGCAGAAATAGTGTTATTGGCAGGAGCTTGATCGTACAGTGAAAATCGTAAAGGGGATTAACCAGGCACTGTAGTACTTTCCGAGTCAAGCCAGAAACACTACAGTACTTTCCAAGTCGAGCCAGAAATGCTACAGTATCTTCCGAGTCAAACCGGAACTACTGCGGTACCTCCCGAGTCAAGCCGGAACTACCGCGGTACCTGCCGAGTCAGGGTAGTACTTCCTGAGTCAGCCGGAACTACTGCGGTACCTGCCGAGTCATTCCGCAACCGCCAAATGACATCCGCGGAGTCATAATGACATCATGGCACATCCGGCGGATCCGGAACCAAGCGCTAAGCTGCGGAAATGCCCTGGAAGCTGTGAAAATGCCCACAAATGGACTGCTTACCTATCTATGCCTTGGTCCAGACCAGGAACTGCCTCCTGAAAAGGATAGAGCCAACAGGCACCAGATCCAGTGATCCAAGTCACAGTGACATTGTTACATGACTAAGCAGGCCAAGGCCAGATCAGTCCAAGTGCCATTTTTCCCCCTGCCAAATCTTAGAGCGCTATAACACGGCTTATAACGTGTTCTGATCAAAGAAAATGACAGATACTGTCAGTGCATGATCATTAAAGAGCATCAGACACGTCATGATCGATGATGGGACACATAATTTGACATAAGGATAAGGCAGAGGGGGGAAAAAAGGAAGCAAGAAATGGCTCTGCTAAGTCCCCTCAAGTCCAAATTGGGAGCCTAGAAAATAATTAATTGGATAACCCAGATCAGGAAGGACGATTGGATCTGAGACCAGATTGAGATCTACGATTGGATCTGAGTAGTTAATTAATTAATTAGTATAGGCGTGGGATGTCACATGTGACCGTGACATCGATTTAGTATAAAAGGGCCAGGACGCCCCAGCTAAAATATATCTTCTTTGTTCCCTCCAAGTGAGTGGGAAGACCAAGGTCACCAGCAGTAGGTGAGTGCATTAGGGACCATCCGGGTTGCCTAGTCTCTTACTCTATTGTCCAGTTAGCAGCTTTTCAGTAAGTCTGTTTTATGTCTGCTCATCGTTGCTCACAGTGACCAACCTTGTTCAGACAAATTTTCTCCAATTCAAGTCTAGTCTTCAGTATTCAGTACACAAGTCTTTTACAAGCTTCCTAAGCCTGTTATAAGCCTTGTCCAGTCCAGTATTTCAGTAAAGTTCAGCATCATCAGTAAAGACAATTACAAGTTTATTCTTGTGATTATCTTATTCAACATCTTCACCACTGTCAGAAGAGCTCTGAGACCTAAGAAGTCTTTGCAATTCTTGTGCTTCCTTTAAGACACTGAGTAACATCAGTTGTCGTTCACTGGGTCCTGGTCGCCCTATAGTGGATAAAACGAAGGCGAATCAAGTATTGTTCTGATCATTGGGAGCCTCTTTAATCTGTTTGGCATCACCAAGTTCATCTCTCTCATCATCACCGTCATCATTCTTGCCGCCGTTGTCATTGGGATCATCAAAACTCTCAGAGACAAGCAAGAAGAGTTCAGTAACCCTCATAATCTCTCCCTCATTCCTCCAACACGCCAAGTGGTGAGTACATTAACTGCTCGTTGATCAATATTAACTGCGAAACGGTCCCTACAAGTATACCTAGCTCAACGAACAAACCACAGGCTAATCCATTGCGAGATCAGCTGTGGGAAGTGTTGTATCTTTTGGGTAACACCAAAGTACGCTACATCCCACTTATAGTCCCATACCGCTTCCGATTCGTCGATCCGTACATATCCTCCCAAGCCTCAAGAATCATGAACGAGACCTTCATTTCCTCGAGGCTGATCCAGACATCCTCCCTCGAACATCGCGTGTGTCGGAATGCCCGTGGTGTAAGCTGGAGGTAAGTATTGGGGTGATTCCATGGTCCTTGTTCATGACGCGTCTCCACCAAATCTTCAACCAAGAGGTGCATGACTAGAATCGCGAGCTCCTGTATCATTTTCAAAACCATGTATATGTGAGAGCAGCTTAATCGAAACATACCTCATCGTTCAAATCAATTCCCCCTCCACATATAGCCTCAAAATCGATTGAAGCGACATGAAACTTGGGTTTTAAAGGTTGGAGACGCCGTGCGATGCTGGTCAGCATAGGCAACGTGATGTTCCTGTCGATCTTTCCCAAGTGCTCCAGGAGGCGAAGCAATTGCCAGGCCTCGAAACGGCGATCTTGGACGAGGGGGAGATCTTGGACGAGGGGGAGATCTCGGACGACGCGGCGTTGATCTTTGACATGGAGTCCCTGAATACAGTTGTCGCAATGCTTGCATCCTTCTTGAGGTGCTGTCTCGTCCGACAGCTGGGAGAAATATCTATACAAGTGTCAGATCTAGCCGCTGATTGAGGGTAAACCCACCGGTCAAACGATACGTTGCGGCATTGCGTTGACTGAATGAACTTGATCATGTTTACTAGAAAAAACAATGAGATCTCAGATATCTATAAAGCCAGTTCGATGCACGTACCGCCAGCGATTCTAGATGCTTCCGTGTCTTCTGTTGTGGCAGTCATCCCGCTGATGGCCATTGCGTCTTGAGGACGATATAGCAAGACACAATCAGCGTCCAGTCCGTCTCGTCCTGCTCTTCCAGAGCCCTGGTAGAGTGCATCTACTGATTTCTGCTGGCTGTCAGCATAGCCCTTCAAAAAATCTGACATCGACGAACCGGAACCTATTAAAAACGATCAGAAACTCCGAGATATGTTGTTTGGCTTCAGACTTACCGAATGGTGAATCACAAAACGGACATTGCTTTTGTCAATCCCGAGCCCAAAAGCTTTCAAAATAGAAAGGTCAGTTAGGATTCCCGGTAGAAAAATGAGATGTGATGATATTGACCAATTGTGGCACAAACCACTTGGATGTCGCCCGAACACCAGTCTCGTTGAACAGCTTGAATGTCAGATTCTGACCGTTTGGCGTGGTAGAAGTCGGCTTTGATCTTGCCATTGCTTCTCATAACAAGTTCGCGCGCGACAGTCTCGGTTTCCTGATTAGATGTTAGATGCGAGCGAGTTGAGAGGGATTCTAGGTCATACTTTCCGGGTTCGACAATAGATAATTCCGGTATGGCCTTTGTGATCTTCCAGAATGTATTGAGTCATCCAGTCATAAACGAGCGTCGCTTTAGGGTGTTTAGGTAAGATATCGTAATGGAGTTCGGGGCGGTGCATAGGTGATGAGAGGTATATCGTTCCATCCGCATTTGCACCTGTGAAAATCAGCTCGTATCAACGAAATTCGACGAGAAGAAGCAGAAGACGCACGAGTCCCATCGACAGTGGGTTTGAGTCCTAAAGTCCTGATAAGATCCTTGAGCACATGCGGGGGACACGTCGCAGACACTGCGGTTATCGGAACAGATGGGAACCGGCGACGCAGTTGTTTCAATGTTCCTCGGTAGTCTTGTCTGCCAACTCGGGTCAGTGATGATCTACGAGACCGAATTGGATCGAGGCTGACCGGAATGCATTTCCGGATTCACAGAGACAGTGGGCTTCGTCGATGACGAATCTGACTGAAACCAAACTCAGACCGTATGTTGGCAAGTCAGTTGAAGGGCGTACCGAGACCTCTATGAGTCTCCACGAGTTTCTCGATCATCGGCCAGTGGTAGGCCACTTTCTCGGGCTGTTGGACGTACAGTGAGTCATTGAAGTAGCAGTAAAATCACCGACTGTCAGGTAGCAGAGTTTTATCTGCTCGTTTTCAGGACGATTGAAGTTCGAAAGGAGCCGCTCAGTGATTCCTGGAACCTCTAGGTGTTTTATGTCACCGGTGAGCTTGATGACATTGACTAAGAAACAATTTTGAGCTTCGAGCGGGAAGAGGGAATTGAAAATTCACTTTTCAATTGTGATAGATGCATGATCTGATCGGTGATGAGCGATTTTATTGGAGAGAGCACAAAAGTGACGCCTGAGGACAAGACAGCGGGGAGTTGGTAGATCAAAGATTTTCCACCGCCTGAGATGTCTTTAACGGATAAAAGTGCACAGAAGATTCGGAAGACGAACCTGTCGGCATAACGCATACGAGATCTCGCCCGTCCATGGCGGCGTTGATTGCTCTGCTCAAGAATGTGAGGGAGACCAAGATCATGCCACAGGGATGACTGACGCGAGTTGACAGAGCCTGAAAGATGGTATGTTGAAGATCTCATTCAACTTCCCCAAACATTCGTCGTCCCAAGGAAATTCGTCACGGCCATAATCGATGAAATCGGTGGGTTCGAGGTCGGTACAAAAAGACGAAGATCCACGAATCTCGTCCATTTTCTGCTGGAGAATCTCTTCTCGACGCTTGATCGCAGCAACCTTCTCTTTCATCCTCTCAATTTCACTCTCCAAATATTTCCGCTGCTTGTATAGTTCTTCTGTCTCGTCCTGGCACTCATCATACGTCAGGATTTGGGAAGGGCTTCTGCCATGGAACCTCTGATTAGGAGAGGTCACCATCTGTGCTTGCCAATGAGAGACAGTAAGGACAAGGCGAAGACAGAATGGAAACGACAATAAGACACTTTGCGCTGTGACTTTATCTGGCTCGGTGTGCAAATAAACGCAAATACTGCGGAGCGGGGAGGAGTAATACACAGCTTGGCGGTGCGGAATGAGGATCAACACTGTACCTGTATGTCTAACCCAGGCGTAATACTGGAATTTGGGCGCCAAAAAGGGCGGCTGTCAGCTGAAAAGTAATGTTTTGTCCTGCAACAAGCGGTATTCTAATCTAATCGTCGAGGTTCTAGCAAGAAAGTCGAGCTTGACATCCACCCACTGTCATAGCTCGTCCCTCCTGACACTAGAAGATGGAGAACAGCCATCCTGGAATCGCATGAGCAAAGGGAATATTTTCGCGATAATGGCCGACTTACTCAACGCCCAAAAGGCATCTCGCTTTCGATAAGCATCCCAAGCCAAGCCTCAGGCTCCCTAGAATAACCAGTCAGAATTGGTCGAGGAAAAATGAGACAAGCTGGCGCTTACCAGACCAAGGAGATGACGTTAAAAGTCTCTTCGCAGTGGATTGGAACTTCTGTCACCGAGAAGAGTCGATGTGACCGTCAAACCGAGAGGAAGGGTGGGAATTGGGGCTCGTCAGTGCAGGTGAATTTGGTGATACTAAAGAACGATAATTAGGATTCATTTTAGCATGTTGAAAAGGCAGCATACCTGGAGCGAGCGACAAGCCAACGAATTTAGCTCGGAAAGGCGGTCCAATGATTTCGGCAGCGCTGAGCCATTTCTTCGACAGTCTGAAGTGGTCGCGGCTCTGACATGGGGTGAGGCGCAGCTGAGAACCGGGTCAGAACATGAAAACGTAGCGAGAGAAATACGACGTACGTTGAGTACAGGTCTGCTGCTGGAGCAGCGCGGCGGCAGCCTGCCAACGCCTATTCGCTTTCACAGCTCTCGAATGGCTCGAACGACCATATATTGCAGAGGAAGCCGAACCAAAGCAGGGTCTGGATGGAATTTTGTCAAGGATGACGACCTGTATTGTGCCAGTCGCTCAGGTCAACGTGGGCCTGTTTCTGCAAAGAAAAGATCAGCAAGGCATATCGCTGAAGGAGCGAAAAGGGAAGGAAATTTTCAGAATAAAAGGCAATATCGGTTTGTCTCCACAAGGATGCAGAACAGGTCTGATATAATTCATCGTGAAGAGCAAAAAGATATAGAATCTTACCATTATTTTCATGGCTGGTGTGACGTGTCGGTAGTCGACTGGGTGCAACGCTGAAATTTGGACAATGAGGATCCGCTCGCCTATGATTTCCACTGAGTAAATGGATAGATGAATGGGGTCACAGGAAAAGGGCAGGGCAAAATCGTCGATGAGGGTTTGATGACCGTGCAGGAAAATAACACTTTCGAACTCCGACTGTTCTCACGGCTTTTCGATCCGATTCCTTCCGGTTCTCATATACGTCCTGAGGCATTCAGTCTCTAAAATGATCCATCTACGAGATACAGTCTCCAGACCTTCAAGTCTACTGGCTAACAAACTTTGGAGTGTCTATGCCCACAGATGGACGAGGACACGGCCAGAACCAATCGTCTCGACTCGACAGAGCAATGACAACGTGGACCGACGACTGTAGCATCATGCTAAAGAGTTCCACTGGGAACTACTTTTACTGATCGAGTAAGCCGCTCTGAGACTGGGCGTCCTATACCTGCATCATGTCCAAGTCTATGGACACTGAGAATGGTTTCAAATACCACTTGGGATAATGATTTTTCACATTCTGCTTTCAACTTCGTCTCGGGTTCTATGGCTGGAATGCCGACATGGTTTCAGCGTCAATTCACAGAGCAGTATTGGACAGTTTTAGATGATATCTCCCTGGCCGCTAACCCCGAGCTACAGATTGATAGTCACTGTAACCGACTCCAGTATTGTCATTGGGGACATAGAAATTGGCGCGTTCATAGGGAGTGAGTTCAATATTATCTTCGAGTCTCTTTCTCAAATCTGGCTATCAGCGGAATCAGTGGAATTCTGGGAATGAAAAGCTTGAAAGACTCACGTTGGACGTGAAGAGTCTTCCGAAAGCGACTAGATCGCCCTTCTCTGCTGCAGCCAGTGCAGTTTCTCGAGTGTGACCTCCTGCAGCAATGAACGGCTTTGGGTACCAAATTTTGCGGAGAAAGTCGTTAGAGTCTTTGCCAATGCTGAGAGCTTCATCATCGTCACCGCTGACTCTAGGTTCGACGACATGAAGGTAGCTCAAATCAGGATATCTTTCCTTGATTTGGCTGACAAGATATGTGAAAGTTGGGATCGGATCTTTCATCCGCATATCTAGAGGCACTGTCAAGTTCTATCAATGGATCAAGAGCTGGTGAACGTACCTTGGAAACGACCCCATGGACTGAATCTGATGGCCGTCCTCTTAGCTCCGACTTTCGCAACGACGGCCTCCAAGACCTCTAGGACGAAGCGCGCGCGATTCTCGATGGATCCACCATATGAGTCCTTCCGGTTGTTAGAAACATCTTGGATAAACGTGTCTAACAGGTATCCATTGGCGGAATGAATTTCTACGCCGTCGAATCCAGCTTTCTCGACGGCGTTCAAAGCAGCTGTGGCGAACCATTGAACGTGCTGTCGGATCTCCTCGATTGTCAAAGGACGCGGATTCTTATTCCTTCCCGAGAGAGGAAGAGGCGGCGATGTACTCCTTCTCGAACCGATCAAGGTATCCCTGGTCCGCGTCTCGTCCGCTGGCCCAGATCTGCAGGAATATATGGCTGCCTTTGGCGTGTACCGCCTCGGCTACCTGTCCAGACTGAGGTGAGAAGATACAGGTTTGACAGATAGTGACTGACCTGCTTCCAGACACTAATCTGTTCGTCACTCCAGATCCCAGGGATATTCAAGAGACCTCCGGCGCTGGCCGAAATCGAGACGGCTTCGGTAATAAGGAAAGATCCTGGGTCCTCAGCGCGTTGGGAATAGTAGTCCCTTACAATGGGTAGGAGCGGAACACCAGCTTCAGTAGCTCGTAGACGAGTCGTTGGAGCTTGAACGATTCGGTGAGAAAGTTGGATATCACCAATCTTGATGGGCTGAAAGAGTTTCTGAGGGGACATTTTTAGAAAAAGTTGTGTTGAAGTTCTGCACCATGATCTCCCACCTTTATAGTACAATCGAATCTCTGGTTATTCAGCTATAGTGAGCGATCTATGAGCATGTCGGCGTTGCTGCGAATCCTTGGTGAGTGATTTGAATTGATCGATCATCGTTAATCATCCTTGCGCTGAAGATTAGCCGTACTACCGTACGCACGTGGTCAGATTCGGGTCGCACTCGAGGAAGAATTCTGGCAGATTCTGACTCTGGCTGCTATGCACGAGAGAATTTATGTAACTTGCGCCATAACTGAAGAACTTTTCCGCGAGTCCCGTGTTTCACCGCCAAGCAACACTACACTTCATCTTCAAGCGGCATGTCAAGGCTCTTATGGATGAGTAGGAATTATGTTTGCTTCTCTTTCCTATTGACTCCTTGATGGATTCGCGAGTGGACTACACGAATGGACCATATACGGCAACAACTTTTGCAAAACGGTCCGGCCGGCCGGCCGCCCTTGTCTAGGTATTTGATAGCGTCACCTCACCAACCATAGCATCATGGCGCAGTGGTAGCGCGCGGGGCCCATAACCCCGAGGTCACTAGATCGAAACTAGTTGATGCTATGTATTGGTGTGCTTTTGGCTCGATTTCTTTGCGTCTTTATTATTCATTGATATTTCGGCCCTCTTCAACAGTTCATTTTTATTTGGATTCAGGTTTATTCTTGGAGGCACATACGTGCTTAAAACTCAAGCCAGTAAGGTCGTATCCTTGATTAGTGCCACCGCATTCGACCTCGGAGTTATAGCACATGGGAAGGGTCGAGTGTGTCTGCGGGACTGGTCAGTATATCGTTCATTTAACTCAAACGGACGTACAGGAGAAGCCCTTCGGAATAATCATCGACTATCGGAATTTCCTTCCCCTCTGCATCTTTGGCCTTGGAGATATTGAATGTAGCGAGGATGGATGCAACAGCGAGCCACATGGTCCCGTGGGCGAGGTGTCTTCCGACACAGACCCTATGAAACCGCGTGAATATCATTAATTTCATAAGGGTGATTGAAAACATACCGGCGACCAAAGCCTAGAGGAAGGAAAGCAAGTTCGTCGGAATGGATAAGTTGGAGCCGGGAGGCTGTTAGACACTCACCGAATGTATATCCCACATCGTCATCAGTCAGCGAACCATCCGGGTTGATGAATCTCTCTGGGATGAATGTTTCGGCATCGGGATAAGCTGTTTCGTCTCGAGTAATTGCCCAGACGTTGGGCCAAATGATAGATCCTATCATGACCAAGTTGAGTAAACACTTGGCAGCAACACTCGAGCATTCACTCACCTTTTGGTATATAGTACTCGTTGTAGACATCCCGATCTACGTTCCTGTGAGCCAGCCCAAGAGGCAGAACAGGTCTGAAGCGGAATGTCTCCCGTAGAATTGCTTCGATATAAGGAAGATTAGGCGCATCCTCATGTGTTGGCAATCGATCTCTGCCTACTACGCGGTCGACCTCTTCTTGAGCTTTTGCCATGACGCGTGGATTCAACGCCATAGCATATATGAACGTCCCAAGAGAAGATACAGTCTAGAGACTTTATTTCGACATAGTCCACTGATGAGAAGGATTTCACATACAGTGTCGGCGCCACCTATTAGCAAGATACCATCAGAGTGATAAAATACAGGAAGCAGAGAACATACCCGCATAAGTAGCTTGGGCTAATGTTTTCAGAATCTGTTCCGGATGTGGATCTTCTTTGCCTTCAAGGCGCATATCTTCGCTTTTCTGCATCAAATTTCCAAGGAGGCATTCTCTTCCGGTATTCTGCGCCTGCAAAGCCAAACATCAGCTTCACAGTTGACTTCCTCAATAAAGCGACGTACCAGATTGCGCCTTACAAATTCCAAGGGCTTATCCCGCATAGCATCGACCAAGTCCCGTGTTTTCTTCGCAAACTTGTGAAACTCGAACCACGAAGGAAAGTGGCGCATCGCAGGGATCGCATTGACCGTGTACGACCCTGGGAGGATCGCTTGTCCCAGATTCACTAAGGCGTGTTCTGCGATGGATACATAATAGTCGTTGGTTGGCGCGATATCATAGCCGTAGAGAAGAGACATGATTATAGCGGCCGAGAGACTGAATTTGATCAATCAAATGGATGTGTTCGGAAGTTAAAACGACTCACGTCCGATTATGCTCCATCCATTTATCGGGACTCGTCAAAAGTCCCTCGAGCATATCACGGACCTTTCGAGTTTGAATGGGTTGATAGTTCAATGCACTGTCCGCTTTGAAGACTTGTTGCCCGATGCGTCGACATTTGCGCCACGTATCGCCATATGTCATCAGAGCGAAACTCCGGCCCCAACCCGTCCTGTTGTGTGATTTGAGATGAAGAGGAAGATGGAGAGCTCCACGAACCTACAATTCAACCATTGGGATGGAAGGCCTGTCTGAATACAGAGCTGAGCGACGCGTCAGGAGCTCGTTGGCAGCTTCCAGCGTGTTGGGGACGATGAAATGTTGGTTGAAGACCCGGAAATGAACGATAGGGCCTGTCGGGATCAGATTAATTATTGCCGACTCCACTTCGAGCGGTACTGGCCGTATTGATCTTTCCAATGGGTGTATGTGAGCCAAGCACGACTCTTGGGAAGATCAGAGAGGTTCCCAGTGACAAAACTGGGAGAAGGTCCAGGGGGGTAGGGAAGACCCCGGCGGAGCTTGCTACGTTCTCTGATGTAGACGAGGACAGCGGAGAGGAAAACAGCGAGGAGAGCGAAGTACATGAATTGTCAAATATAGATAGGTGGACCTATCCACTGGCTCCCTCTTATATGGTGTAGATATCAGAAGGATTATCGAAATTGATGAATAGAACAGTCATGGGTTGTGTCATGTCAGAAGGGATTGCATCCACGAACGGATATTACCCAGGGCCATCAGCAAAATTTTTAGGGGGGGGCAGGGGTAAAGCGGTAACACGTACTCGGCTAGCTGCTTAGCGAGGCAGGACTCTCCGACTTTCCATATGTACATTGTGTCCACAAGTACCTGAGAGCTCGGAAGCCGATTGGTACCTGTGGGATGCAGGAAAGGGCCACCGTGGTCACGCTCCCACAGCTGTCATCTCCGAGAACAGCGACCAAGGACACAAATCTGCGAAGAATGCACTTGGAACTACCTGATGAGTATTTTAAAAACAACACGAATAATCTGAACAATTATGAGCAATATTCTTCCCCAAACAACAGATGTCTGTGCTATCTGTTCTCTTCCGCTTCGCATAAAAAGCTGCGTGTGTACTCTTACGTGTTTTACGTATTTTGGCGTGTTTCTGCCTGTTTCTGCGCGTGTACAAGTGAGTAAAAGAAATCTTGCTGATGGCCCATGCCTGACTTTCAAAGTGGGAGCAAAAGCATGTTGTCAAAATTGTGTGAATTGGAGCTTGGAACACTATCTTCAAGCACCCAAGCATCGACAGCGTTTGTCATTGTGGGGCTGGAGCCTGGGAAATAGCTGGTAACATACGTTCATTGCTTGTCTCCGCAGGCTTACCGATCATTACAGCTGTTTTGAGATTGATAGACACCTTGGAGATACGAAAACATGCTTACCTTTGTTGACACTCAGTCACGGTGACTCGGAGCCTAAGTGGGGCGCATTAAGTAAAGTTTGGAAGTTGTATTTGGTATGAACTGTCGTAAAGCGACCCTGTTCATGGGCCAATTCGTTGTGCAGCGTCGGCAGGAGCAAATAACAGCTATTAAACAATCGACAGGCTACTATCAACACTCGTCCTTTTCGGTGGAGTTTGTATAATGTGCTGTATTGTTTTGATTCACATCTTGCTTTTGAGGACCCATTCATCTGCCCTGGGTGCCTAGACTTCATCCCGCAGAGTAAAGCCAATTATATTATATTCTCAAAGTCAAGCTAGTACGGTCGTATCTTTGATTAGTGCTACCGCATCAGACCTCGGTGTTATAGCACACGGGAAGGGTCGAGTGTGTCTGCTTGACTGGTCAATATATCGTTCATTTGACTCAGACGGACATACACGAGAAGCCCATCGGAATAATCATCAACTATCGGAATTTCCTTCCCCTCAGCATCTTTGGCCTTGGAGATATTGAATGTAGCGAGGATGGATGCAACAGCGAGCCACATGGTCCCGTGGGCGAGGTGTCTTCCGACACAGACACTATAAAACCGCGTGAATATCATTAATTTCACAAGGGTGATTGAAAACATACCGGCGACCAAAGCCTGGAGGAAGGAAAGAAAGTTCGTCGGAATGGATTTGGACAAGTGAGGCGGTTAGATACTCACCGAATGTATATCCCATATCGTCATCAGTCAGCGAACCATCCGGGTTGATGAATCTCTCTGGGATGAATGTTTCGGCATCAGGATAAGCTATTTCGTCTCGAGTAATTGCCCAGACGTTGGGCCAGATAACAGATCCTATTAGGACCAAGTTGAGTCAACACCTAGCAGCAACACTTGCATTTACTCACCTTTTGGTATGTAGTACTCATTGTAGACATCCCGATCTATGTTCTTGTGAGGCAGCCCAAGAGGCAAAACCGGTCTAAAGCGGAATGTCTCCCGTAGAATTGCTTCGATATAAGGGAGATTAGGCGCATCCTCATGTGTCGGCAATCGATCTCTGCCTACTATGCGGTCAAGCTCTTCTTGAGCTTTTTCCACGACGCGTGGATTCAACGTCATAGCATATATGAACGTCCCAAGGGAAGATACAGTCTAGAGGCTTTATTTCAATATAGCTCAACAATGACGAGAAGGACTTCACATACGGTATCAGCGCCACCTTTTAGGACGATGACATTAGCTTAGATCAATCTAAGAACCAGGCAACATACCCGCATAAGTGGTTTGGGCCAATATCTTCAAAATTTCCTCGGGATACGGGTCTTCTTTACCTTCGAGACGCATATCTTCGCTTTTCTGCATCAAATTTCCAAGGAGGCACTCTCTTCCGGTATTCTGTGCCTGCAAAGGCAAACATCAGCTTGATAGTTTAATTCCTCAATAAAGCGACGTACCAGATTGCGCTTTACAAACTCCAAGGGCTTATCCCGCATAGCATCGACCAAGTCTCGTGTTTTCTTCGCAAACTTGTGAAACTCGAACCACGAAGGAAGGTGGCGCATTACAGGGATCGCATTGACTATGTACGAACCTGGGAAGATCGCTTGTCCCAGATTCTCTAGAGCGTGTTCTGCGATGGACACATAATAGTCGTTGGTTGGTGCGATATCATAGCCGTAGAGAAGAGACATGATTATAGCGGCCGAGAGACTGAATTTGATTAATCAATGTATATTTAAACCAGAAAGGACTCACGTCCTGTTGTGCTCCATCCATTTATCGGGACTCATCAACAACCCTTCGAGCATATCACGGACTTTTCTAGTTTGAATGAGTTGATAGTTCAATGCACTGTCCGCTTTGAAGACTTGTTGCCCGATGCGTCGGCATTTGCGCCACGCTTCGCCATATGGAAGCAGAGCAAAATTCCGGTCCCAGCCTGTCCTGTTGTATGACTTGAGATGAAGAGGAAGATGGAGAGCTCCATGAACGTACAATTCAACCATTGGGATGGAAGGCCTGTCTGAATACAGAGCTGAGCGACGAGTCAAGAGCTCGTTGGCAGCTTCCAACGTGTTGGGGACGATGAAATGTTGGTTGAAGACCCGGAAATGAACGATAGGGCCTGTCGGGATCAGATTAATCATTGCCTACTCCACCTCGAGCGATACTGACCGTATTGATTTTTCCATTGGCTGTATGTGAGCCACGCACGACTCTTGGGAAGATCGAAAAGATTGCCGATTATAAAAGTCGGGGAAGGTCCAGGGGGATAGGGAAGGTTCCGACGGAGCTTGCTACTTCCCCTCACGTAGACGAGGACAGCGGAGAGGAAAACAGCGAGGAGAGCGAAGTACATGACTTGCCAAATATAGATGGAGAGACCTGTCCACTGGCTCCCCCTTATATGGCTCCTTCTTATATGTGTCGATTCCAGAAGCATCATTGAAATTCCGACAGACTCCGAGTTTATGTTCTATATGTCACGATCGAGCATCAGATCTAGTTTTCTGTACCTAGGCAACGGTTCGGCAACTCCCTGAATCGGACCGTCTTTGTCATCTTGTAGCAGATCTCTCCCCTTCTACTTGTAGATATGTAGTATCTGTCTCTTTGTCTCCCTGAGTCCCATTGGAGTCGCAGAAAAAAAACCTTGTATAAAAAAAACACGAGACAGGACTGAGAAGCTAAATCAGATCCGCAGATCCACATATGGGAACCACGGATCACGCTCACCAAATACTGTCAAATATGCGAGAGAGTTCACCCACACCTTCCCACACCAAAACTGGAGTCCCAATATCAGGTGATACGTTGCTCTTTTTGGAAGTCCTCCCACGACTCCTCTAGCCGTCTCAGTCAAGTTCCAGCACTCGCTACAGCTATCCTAAATTCTCAGATATCTTCAACAGCCTTTTTGCGTGTTCTGCTATTGCTCCAAGCCCATCTGCATCGGTTTCTAGATTGTAAAAATGTAATTAATGTATTTGATGTTTGACGGCATATTGACCTACTTAATATTGATAGACACCAGGGGCGAAGATCAAGGCATTCCAGAGGCATTCCCTGATCATGGGGCCGCCATGTGACAGGGCCTTTGCTGGCCTTTGTTCACATCTGGGCATGGGCATGGGAACTGAATTCCCCACTGGGTGATGACACACATAGCTGACTCATCATCATTGTCGCTTCTCACAAGTCCATTGTTGGATGTAGTCCAGCTTCTGTTTGTCTTCAATGTGTTGGTTTATTAATGAAAGTTGCTATACACTCTGTGCATCAGTGAGTGTGTTGTGCCTATTGTATTTTCCCATGCATAATTGTGATGTGAGCCTACTAGAGCCTCAAGAAGACCAATGATGGACTTGTGAAAAACACAGTCATTACACAGTGGAGTATTCAGTGCCCAAGCCTGGGCCCAGATGAGAGCAAAGGGCATGTCACATGGTGGCCCCATGATCAGGGAATGCCTCTGGAATGCCTTGGTCTCTGCCCCTGGTGAGAGCACGCCCGAAAAGGGCTCAGGATTTCTGAAAGCGGCACACAGTGAAGTTCTGCAAGGAGTCTGCTGAAGGCTGAAGTAATATGGTCGTGGCTGTTATGTTATGTTATGGTGCTCGATTTGGACACTACAGTTCAAGTTCTTCCCACAACCTTGCATCTCACCATCTTGATTCCCGTTGACTTCCTTCAGTGTCTGTTGCACCAATTATGATTCATTTGTATCCTCACCACTTCTGACATCTCTAGATAGTTGAAATTTAGTCATGGCTGCATTCATAGTGCTCGTACACTTTAGAAAACTAGTCTAGTCTGATTCGCAGCTACTTGGGCCCATGGATGGAGAAGTGACTGCATTTTCCAGAGGATCAATTGTCAAGTTTCTCTGCATTCCAGGCTTGAAAAACAATGTATTTTCAACCCATGATCAAAAGACCAGCCCACCAAAATGTCCATTGTACAGGCTCAGCACAATAAATTAGAATTCTTGCTACAAATATGTATAGTAGGCTGCTGCGCAGCGGCTCGAAAATTTGTTGTATTTGTCATTCTAGTGTATTTATTTATTGCCCCAGTAACATTGGAGGCTTTTTCTTTGTCTCAGAACATTCAACATTGAGGAAGTGCCAGGAAAGGGTCATTTCTTTGCATGTTTCAGCCTGCTTCGGCCTCCAGTTATCTATTCAAGGTGGTCTGGCAGAATTATGGGGATGATTTGTATTAATATTCCTTCTATGGAGTCAAATATCCAAGTGCGAGTCAACATAGTCTGGCGCCGCAGGCCTAGAAAAATTTGGCCGTGCTCGGAGTTGAACCTATGACCGGTAGCTAAAATAAAAGTAGGCAAGCAGACTACTACTTGCAAAAACTGTAACCTGAGCTAGCCTCGGACATAACAATTGAGCCCTGCTGAATGCCAGATCAAGAGTTCTGATCCAAGGAATGGCTTTGCTTTCCTTGTATAGTCCAATTTAGAGCTGAACAACTCTCAGAAACTGTTCGCAGAAAGACCGAAATTTGACTTACGGCTAGACTCGGCTTCACATTCGTGTTCTGCCACGTGTGCGCCGGATATATACCATTCCGGCTACCACTGGCCGCCAACGGACATCAAAGCGCCGCAGGTGGAGAAAATTTTGACTAAACCAGCCTTTTTGGCGCCAGAAACCACCTGTATATTTGCACTAGCATCAATATAGATATTCAAAAGGAGAGTTCGAAGTCTGGAGTCCATTCCCGAGCAAGCTTGGGACACCACTTAACCAAACTTGAGAAATCTTGGTAGTTCACAGGGGTAAGTGGTAAGCCGCGCGCGGGGCCCATAACCCCGAGGTCACTAGAACGAAACTAGTCGATGCTATAGATCTCTTGTCTAAGCAAATGCATTTTACAACTCAAGCTAGTAAAGTTGTATCTTTGATCAGTACTACCGCATGCTCCGACCTCGGTGTTATAGCACATGGGAAGGGTCGGGTGTGTCTGTTTGACCAGTTAGTATTTATCATTATCCATTCATACTGACACAGACGCACATGAGAAGTCCATCAGAATAATCATCAACTATCGGAATCTCCTTCCCCTCGGCATCTTTGGCCTTGGAAATATTGAATGTAGCGAGGATCGATGCGACAGCGAGCCACATGGTGCCATGGGCAAGGTGTCTTCCGATGCAGACACTGCGAAAACAGTTGAACATCATTGAGTTTCAAAAGGATGATTGAAAACATACCGGCGACCAAAGCCTGGAAGGAAAGAGGGAAGGAAAGTAAGTCAGGATGGCTTCAGAGTCGTGAGGCGGTCAGACACTCACCAAATGTATATCCCACATCGTCATCAGTCAGCGAACCATCCGGGTTGATGAATCTCTCTGGGATGAATGTTTCGGCATCAGGATAAGCTGTTTCGTCTCGAGTAATTGCCCAGACGTTGGCCCAGATAATAGATCCTATTATGACCAAGTTGAGTCAATACTTAGCAGCAACACTTTACTCACCTTTTGGTATATAGTACTCGTTGTAGACATCCCGGTCTATGTTCTTGTGAGGCAGCCCAAGAGGCAGAACAGGTCTGAAGCGGAATGTTTCCCGTAGAATTGCTTCGATATAAGGGAGATTAGGCGCATCCTCATGTGTCGGCAATCGAGCTCTGCCTACTATGCGGTCGAGCTCTTCTTGAGCCTTTGCCACGACGCGTGGATTCAACGTCATAGCATATATGAACGTCCCAAGCGAGGATACAGTCTAGAGACTTTATTTCAACATAGGCCACTGATGAGAAGGATTTCACATACAGTATCAGCGCCACCTTTAGCAAGATACCATCAGCGCGGTAGAATACAGGAAGCAGAGAACATACCCGCATAAGTAGTTTGGCCCAATATTTTCAGAATCTCTTCCGGATATGGATCTTCTTTGCCTTCAAGGCGCATATCTTCGCTTTTCTGTATCAAATTTTCAAAGAGGCATTCTCTTCCAGTATTTTGTGCCTGGAGCGTCACATCAACTTGAACGTTCACTTCTGCAATGACACAACGTACCAGATTGCGCCTTACAAGCTCCAAGGGCTTATCCCGCATAGCATCGACCAAGTCCCGTGTTTTCTTCGCAAACTTGTGAAACTCGAGCCAGGAAGGAAGGTGGCGCATCGCAGGGATCGCATTGACCATGTACGAACCTGGGAAGATCGCTTGTCCCAGATTCCCTAAGGCGTGTTCTGCGATGGAGACATAATAGTCGTTGGTTGGTGCGATATCATAGCCGTAGAGAAGGGACATGATTATGGCGGCGGAAAGCCTGGAATTAATGGATCAATGAATCAACGGATATGGGATTCAGAAATTATTCACGTCCGATTATGCTCCATCCATTTGTCGGGACTGGTCAAAAGTCCCTCGAGCATATCACGGACTTTTCGAGTTTGAATGGGTTGATAGTTCAATGCACTGTCGGCCTTGAAGACTTGTTGTCCGATGCGGCGACATTTCCGCCACGCTTCGCCATATGGAATCAGAGCAAAATTCCGGTCCCAGCCCGTCCTGTTGTGGACTTGAGATGTCAAAGAGAATGGCGAGTTAAATTGAACGTACAATTCGACCATTGGGATGCAAGGCCTGTCTGAATACAGAGCTGAGCGACGAGTCAAGAGCTCATTGGCAGCTTCCAGTGTGTTGGGGACGATGAAATGTTGGTTGAAGGCCCGGAAATGAACGATAGGGCCTGTCGGGATCAGATTGATCGCTGTAGACTCTACTTCGAGTGGTACTGACCGTATTGATCCTTCCATTGGGTGAATGTGAGCCAAGCATGACTCTTGGGAAGATCGAAAAGATTTCCGATTATAAAAGTCGGGGAAGGTCCAGGGGGGTAGGGAAGAGTCCGACGATGCTTGCTACGTCCCCTGATGTAGACGAGGACAGCGGAGAGGAAAATAAGGAGGAGAGCGAAGTACATGACAGGCAAGATATAGATAGGTGGACCTATCACTTGCTCCCTTTTATATGATGGCGATTTTCAGAAGGATTATTGAAATCTACGAATAGAACAGGCACGGGTTGTGTCATGTGAGAGGGATATTGCATCCGCGCATAGGATAAGCACAGGGTTTCCCGTCTCATACGGACATTACTCCATGCCTGGCTTCCAAAATGGGAACAAAAGCATGGACACAGATCCTCTGCTCATTCTCAAGCGCAATTGGTATTCAAGCTCGCCCAAATTTATATACGTTGAATGAACCGTGTTGTAGATTATCGGGAGGCATCGATATGGAAAGGGCTGGCAGATGTTTCTCGTCGTGGAGCTGCCCTGGAGCCTGGGAAATAGCTGGTAACATATCTTCATTTCTTGTATCCGTGAGTCCAACTAGAGTCGTACAAATCCATGGAAAAACAATAGATAGATAGATAGATAGATGGAATTACGTAGCCAGGTCCCGATGAGGCAAGGATCCCGCAGATCCACATCCGGGAAGCACGGAGTGACCGCACTAACCTATTTATGACGGTTCTTTTGTATAAAAATGAAATTCCATATGCCGCGAGTTCGAATCCTAGCGGTGAAACCTTGTTGACTTTTTGAATCTCCGCCGGATCAATCCAACACCAGCCTCCAGTGGACTTCCGGTGAGCACCGCCGCCTTGTGAGCCCGACACAGCGGATTCTGCTGGAAGGCGGTGACCTCCAGCGCAATTCAGTGGAAGTTTTAGCGCCAAGTCAGCTGGAGGTCACTAGACGCAATAGAAAGGAAGTGACAGATTGTGACTTCTGCCAAAGTCTGATGAAAGCGTGACGGAAGCCGACGTCGACTTTTACCCGGCGGGACTTCTGACTCGAAGTATCTTCTGAAGCAAGAGCTCCATGACCTTGGCCTAGAGGGCATTGCAGGTAGAGATAATCTGCCCCGAGCTCTCCATTGATCCCGGACCGCATGGGTGCTCACCTATAGTCTTGCGTATGCAAATTCATCGGCGGACTCAAGTTCATACTCCAATCATCGGCGGACTTTCATACTCAAATTGTGGCGCATAGTGATTCAACTTCAGCATCTCAGGGGTGGACTACACCTCGTATCATTTGTGTACATGCTGTTCAGTGATCTTGATTATCCTCTTGTGGTATTATGACTCTTCTGGTATCATGAACGGCGTAGAGAACTAAAGAAAATCAAGGTACAATCATGCCAACCAAGCATGTGGACACAACCTGGGGGAAAGATGATCGGTCTAGTCTTGATGGTATTTTTTTGGATGGTTAGTACTATCTCCTTAGGGACCTGAATATGTACTTGGACACCCGAATATGTGTCTCATCAACGATCCCAAGGTGGAGTTTCAATACATTTACACCGGGGGCAAGGCCTGGAGCACTCCATTAGATTTTTTCCCATTGGCCAAAAAGTGGAGTGATGATAGAGTGATGAGCGAGTGCTTTGGTCATGACTGTAAGGCACTCCAAAAGGAGTGCTCTGGGCCTTGCCCCCAGTGTTACATTCTATATTCATTGTTTCTTGTTATTAAATGGGCGCAAACTTTACAGCCAAGTCAATATGCTCACTCCATTGAAAACTTCGATCCGATTCATGCCTATGGTTGTAAGTAGCGTGTCCTATGGCGTGGCCGGATGGTTGATGAATCATGTCCTGGGTCGGCCATTGATACTTGTCGGCCTATTGATACTTGTCAGCCATTGGTACTTGTGGCACTCACTCTCTGGCACTATGGTGTGTAATTCTTCTCATGGCACCATCAAATACTCATTCAAATCCTATCTACCTGTGGTGAAGGCTGCGCCACTGATCTTCGCGCTTATGGTCCTGGACTTGCACAACTCATACTAGCTCACTGCATTTCTGGTGTATGATTGAGTCATTGGTTATTGCCTCCACCTTTCTATTTTGCCATAAATCTGACTCTTGTCTTTAGTGGCGAGTGACCTTGCATATCCAGTGGGAACACTCCAGATCTCTGCTCTCCGCTGTATTTAATTGGACGGAAGCTCGGTGTTGAACGAAAGCTCGCAGCATCTTCAATGTCGCTACACGGGTACGGAATACAGAATCCATCCTGAAATAAACCTGTTCGTTGCACAATTCAAGTTCCGAAGGTAGTTTTCAGATCCAAATTCGACAGGATCTTCTAGCTTGGTACTTCCATCGGAATAGCTATCAGCTCATCTGTACCCAAGCAATATCCATAACAACACAATCTCCCATCTTCTCCAGTGTCACCCGAGGCTTTAATGGGCCACAATGGAAGGGTTTTGAGCAGCTGGGCGGACAACGTTTGGTGCAGCAGTCATGGGCATCATAATATCAATAAGTATTGGCATCCGCCAGTGGGTCTCCGTGGAGTAGGGATTGCAGCAGTGCAGTAGGGATTCAAGTAGGCAAAATGGAGGAGTGGGGATTGTAAGAAAAATGGAGTAGGGATTGCAGGAACAATGAAGCAAGATGCACCAGATCCCGCAATTGCTCCCATTGATATGATATTCCTCTTGGAGACTTTCCTGGTACTATATCAGCAAGGAGAAGTACTAGATCATGGTCTCCAGAGCTGGAAAGCTGGAGATATGGTTTGGAAAAGAAAGGTGTAGATCATGGTCTGGAAAGCTGTCTGACCAGTAAAGACTTAGACTAGCGGTGTTGAGCGCCTCGTTGGGAGTAAGTACATGAGTACCAATAAAACCCATCTACATACTTATCCCGAGTCGAATTTATATTATCTCAACTCGAGTATAAGTATTCTATTCCGAATCCCAAGTCCATTATTCTTTATTCAACACCGACCAGTGACGACCCGATCCTACATACACCACCCCATCCAGACCCCACATCCTTACTCAACACTGACACCTCATACCCGTCTAGCCCACAGCACCATCCAACCCTAGACCACCCCATCCAACGTCCTCAGATCCCGGCGCATCCATAGGGGACCTATGTGTCATCAGTATCTAGATCATCCGTAAAAGACATGTATCTCAAACTCGATGAACGAAAGAAGCTCCACTCAACCACTCAACGCAACAAAAGCACAACGAAAGAAATATAACGTATCACAATCGAGCCCCGCTCACCAACCGGATCCGCCTCATCATGAAATACCGTCGTCCACGTCTCCAGAATGCCGAGGGGCCGAGTTGGATGGATGCCTTCGGAGCTGTGGGCGAGCGTTAGCGAAACTGAGGAGGAGAAGAGGGGAGTGAGCATGAGGAAGCGCAAGCGAGACCGAAGAGGAGTGAGTATAGGGAGCGGAGAAGCGTCAGCGGGAGTGAAGGGAAAGAGGGAAGAGGGAGCGCAGAAGAAGAGGGGAGCGGGAGCGGAGAAGAGGAACAAGAGGGAAGGGAAAAAGGGAGGAGGGGGAGGAGAAAGGGAAGAGGGAAGAAGTGAAGTGGAGAAAGGGAAAGAGACAGAGCCAGCTTCTTTTATCTTGACTTTGGTGTCGACAATGACCCAAGTCAAGATACAAGGAGACAGAGGAAGAAGCCAGCAGATAAAGAAAAGAAAAGCTCAAAAACACAGAAAACAGTCGAGCGGACTGATCAACCTTTAACCTCCAAACAGCCCTCCCCCGCCTCGCCAGACACAAAGTGCCATGGATCTGTGTGGGTGTGATGGGAGTATGGGAATTAAGAAAGAGGTATGAGGATTCAGAAAGGAAGTGCAGTATGAGTATGGGGATTGAGAAGGGAAAGGACGAGAGAGATGAAATACCAAGCACGAGCACGAGAATTCTAAACTGGCTTGTTGATGAGGGCAATTTGATCGAAAAGAATTACGGGTACATAACGGACATTAGCACCTAGGGTCTTTTGTAACGTGTTTCCTGTCGGGATCTCCGGTTACTATGTTGTTATGGCCTGTGCCACGTTCTCAATCAGGGAATAGTCGGCCAGATGGAGACAGCTTTCTAGCGCATTTAGGTCCTTGCCTGAATAGGATAAGCTGCATGGCAAAGGACAGGAAGAGTGACACAATCACCGTATGATTTTTTTCGTCCGGTTTGGTGGTTTCAAGTTCGATGGAGGCAGCAAAAAAGCGGTTTGTCGGTGCCAGGTGGTGAAGGGGGATAAGACAGAGTAGTCACGAGGCTCGGATCATGCCGACTATTTTGAGATCAGATGCCGGTCGATCTGGGATGTTCCCACACTCTTTTTTGTCAATCTTTTGGTCTACCCTTCCTTGCAACGCAGTCTTCAGCTCGGTTCTCCTAGCCTGGACATGTAGCTGAGCAATGCATTTCGAGGCTTCCCCGATTCCGCCCGATTTCAAGGGTTGTACACTAAGTATCTCTGTATCTGATAATCTTCTTAGCGCTCAAAAAGCTGTCAAGGGAATGGATAGTATTTAATTAAAATTATTACATTTTGGTAGTGTATCGTGTGCCTAGTCCTCTTGCTTTCTCCCATCATGCCCTTCCTGCCCGTGCGTCCCTCCCGGTGCGGAAAGCATCGTGCATCCCGAAACTCTGCGACCAGCAATGCCTCCGAGCGAGGGACATCCGATTCTGATAGCAATGATGCTCAGGCAGGAGTGCTGGTACAGAGCCTGAATGGTTCAAATATTGGTGAGTCTCATGAGTTGTTCTCTGATTGATGCAGCTCAAGTCCCATATATGGATCACTGTTTTCAAATAACCAGATTCATCATCACCACCGCCACCACCACCACCACCACCACCATCCACAGGCCGACAATGATGCGGATGTAAGAGTTAATCTCTACCATCTTCACGGCTGTTGTCATCACTTTCATTTCTGCTGTAGCCTCAGACAAGGAGGAGTCAGTGCTTTCCGCTGTCCAGCTTCTTTGGATCAATATTATGATGGACACCTTTGCGGCACCTGCTCTCGCCACTGATCCAGCGAGCGAAGCTCTCTTGGACCGCAAATCCGACAAGAAAAGCGCGCCATTGTTCACTATCAGCATGTACAAGCAGATCCTTTTCCAATCGACCTACCAAATCATCATTACCCTCATCTTCCATTTCCTCGGTGATCGTATCCTTGGGCTAGAGGGACCATCCACAGATCGTACCATTCAAACTTTGGTCTTTGCCCAAATATTCAACTCTGTCAATTGTCAAAGACTGGATCACAAGCTCAATGTCTTTCAAATTTGAGGGCATTTCGAGGAATTGGTACTTTACAGTGATTACTTTGATTGGTAAGCTGCCTTGGTGGTACCAAGGGCTTTAACTGACTTGTCTCTCTAGAAATTGTCGTCCACATTGTCATTGTATTCGTCGGCGGGGCCGCTTTCCAGGTTACACCTATCCATGGCCCTGAATGATGTATCTCACTTGCCCTTGGAGTCGTATCGATTCCACTGGGCGCCCTGATTCGTCTGCTGCCAAATGAACAAGGTTGGCATGGTGCTATATCTCTGATCAGAGATAATTTGGGCACTTTTGCTAATCTTCGTGGTGGACATGTGCGCTCTTCCTAGTCCGGTGACCGACCCTCTATGAGGGAGCCTCGATAGAGGGTCCAGTGTCACGGCAACTGCCGTGGCAGATTGGCTTTGGCGTAATGATGGTGAGTCATCTTTGGCCCATGGGAATCTCGATGATGACGCAGTCGTCATTACATGGCCACGTCATTGACAAGATTTGAGTGCCATTCAGTGCCAAAGACCTATTTAATATCAGCAGGAAGCAAGAATACAAAATATAGGCTCATCTCAGCAAAATAACCTGTATTGTTCTGCATCTTGTGATACATAGCAATTCAAGGATATACGTGTGTGGATTAATCCAGTACCATATTTGTGACATTATTCATTGGCTTTCGACACTTTATGTTGCCCTAAACGCGCTAGCTGAGCTTTGGTTACAGGCTGCGACGTCGTGGTGGTCAGAATCATCGTGTCATCAACAAATTCCCATGCGCCAGCCATGACTCATATCAATCACGCCAAAGGCAACCTGCCACGGCAGTCACCATGATCCCAGCCTCTCTGACGAGAGGTTTGCCTCTTGCCGTGTCAGAGAGGCTGGTTACAAGCCTATGCTCTTCCTCGTTTTTTGTCAAGAGTTGTCAAGCGCCTATGAGCCAAGAGCCAGCTCTTTTATGACTGTAAGCTTTTCTGATATTTTTCTCCGACTTGATTGACTAATTATCTATCCAGTTCTTCGCTCTTAACCAAGGCACCGATGCTGATGGCTGAAGCTGTAGCAACAGGTCAAGCTTATCTGAAAAATGGGAGCCGTCTTGTCTACCTCTTCTGCATCCAATGCGTCACAATGCTCTACAACTTTCTTGTAGAGCTCCTCACTGGTTAAGAAGTAAGGTAAATCATTGCTGAGCAGCTAATCCTTCTTCTTACCCTTATCTGCTTTCAGTGCTCCTAACTGCCGTCTAATCTGACCGTGATACGGTCTTGGGGGACCATCTGGGACTGCAGGGATATCACCTTTTCATTGTAGAAGTCTACTTCGGCTTGCTTGAGCTGGCTCAGGCATTGAATGAGGACTGAGTATGAAACAAACAAGTACAGAATTTACTAGAAACATACAGTGACAGCAAAAATTGATGCACACCCCCCCCTCCCCCATTGTTTTAGCAATTTCTCAGCCAGAAATGACTGGAACACCTTGAAACAAAATGTAGACATCAGCTGCAAGTGAATAAGGTCTTCATGGGGATATTTATTTATTACCATATATGGGAATTTTGACCACAGCCTCAAATTCCAGATTTTTTTACAGAATGAGCTCTGGTAATTTGAGACATGAAAATTTTTAATATGAGGGACAGAAAGAACTGGTAAGTAAGTCTCTGAAACATCTTTAATTATGATATTTCAGTGAACATTGAGCTCAAAATGAAATGATGAACTGCTCAGTATGCTACTTTGTACAGCTCATTGTGAGCTCAGTTCTGACTGGAATGTTGTAATCTAAGATGTTTCTGAGACCCGTTCCCAAGTTTTTTATACCATCAATATCAAAACTTTCTCACATCTAAAATTACCAGAGCTCATTTTGTGAAAAATCCGGAATTTGAGGCTGTGGTCAAAATTTCCATATATGGTAATAAATAAATATCCCCATGAAGACCTTATTCACTTGCAGCTGATGTCTGCATTTTGTTTCAAGGTGTTCCAGTCATTTCTGGCTGAGAAACTGCTAAAACAATGGGGGAGGGGGGGTGTGCATCAATTTTTGCCGTCACTGTAGATATTTTCTGGGTTTGAACTTCAATGGCTATAGTGTGAATACCAGACAGGTCCTAAAACTGGGATACTCAAGGGGTGTCCGTTGGGCAGCTCGGCGAAGGTATGCCCAGGGGGGAGGGGGTCCCCAGGACCTTACCACCGAAATGTTAGGCGGTTTTGCCAAGATGATTTTGCCACTCTGGAGCTATTCTGGATTATTATTTTGATGTTTATGGTGATTTTATGATCTGTAGAAGGTCCCAGATGACCATTGCAGGGATATTGGGAGAAACATTTGGAGATTTGTGACCAGAGGCCATTGAACATGAGTTGGCAGTCTATAAAAAGCTCACAGAAATATAATCTGATGCTAACATATCAACTAAATGCACTCAGTGCAGCAATGCGGAGATTGAGGAACAATGAGAGACAGTAGGTGGGTGACAGTCAGCAGCCCTGACACAGATGACACACTGACAAAGTGTCATCTATTTCCTCTTAAGGTGATTTGTCATCATTTTGTGGGAATATAGTACTGTATAAGGCAGGAGGGTATGAGGGAGGGGGGGTCTGAGCGAAGTTATTGTTGAAAATTGGCGTACCTTTTGACATTTGAATTCCGGACACCCCTTGGAGATACTGGAATGGCACACCTAACCTTCAATAAAAACCATGATCAAAATGATAATTAGATGCACTCACTGTAGCATAGTATTAAAAATAAATTCAAGCTTGACTGGAATTTGCTGGCCATCCCTGCATGAGCTGACAGTCAGTATTTCATCTGTAAAGGGGAAGGACATTAAAAAGCACATAGCTCAAAAGACGAAGGGAAGTGGCTCAAAAAAAAAAGGAAAGAAAGCCAGCTATGTCGGCAATAGAAGAAAAAAATATTGACCATATCCTCACCTTTGGACCTGTACCTCTCTGCATCAAGCTAAGAGCTGATTCTTGATCTGCAAGCATCTTGTAAAAAGGGTCCATTATGTAACACCTCTATCTTTTCTCAAAGTTGAGCGCTCACAGACAACATCATTTTGAAGGCACATGGACCTTATTCTTTTGTCTCTTGCAGACACCAGGGGCAAACAAGTTTCCCCTGAGTTACTTTCCCCTTGGCTGGCCCCAAGTTAGCCCTAATTCACAGTTGACAGCGGATCACCGGCACAATGACAACGTGAGAGAAAGAATTTTTGATATGGGGATATGATTAGCCATGGGAATAGATTCACATGTATATTACATAATGATAAATAAAATGATTTTGCAGTGAATCATCTCCATCTTCATGATATTTTGACTGACTGGTGGGCAATAGTTTTTATTTCCGACTTTCTTGTTTTTGATGATGCTTTGATAGTCCATTCCTCTGCAAACAATGTGACAGCAGGTACGATTCCTACAGAGAACTTCAACGTCATGTATGCCCATGCCATGCTGTACAATCCGCTCCTTTGAGTCCTATCAAAGGTAGTTGATTTCTGCTATTCCTTTCATTCTTGTTCTAACTTTGGCTATCCAGAATCATTTTCTCAAGTCCTTTCTAGGTTCTCCACTCACACTTGATGCACCCTTACTGTATCCATGCTCAATTTACTGTATTTTATTATCTTTGTAGCTTGCAAGTCCATTGGTCGCCACATCTTATGACATATATCCTAATATGATCTGTTTCTTGTATCCAAAAAAGCATGAGACACATAATACAGGGAGACACCAAACCAGACATGACTGCTTCTCTGCAGAGCCCATGAACCTGTGATCATGCGGTAAAGGAAATAAAACTCACTCTCAGTGCCTCATCAAACAGTATTTGCTGATCTTCAAGCAGCCCCATTAACATGAATAGGTTTTCCACAGCCTGGAATTGCACAATCGACAGGATCAACTGATACTGGCAAATTGGGAGCTGCAGGTACAGATGAGACTGATGTTGAAATGTTAAATGTATTGCCAGATTTGGGCAAGTTAACTGCAAAAGGGTTGTTGGATGGTGGTGCTGGCACTGATGGAACATTGGAAACCGTATTATTTGACTGAAGAGCAGCCTGAAATTGCGGAATTTGCTGAACAATCAACTCTGAATTATCATAAGACTTGGTAATGTGTCAAGAGGTTCAAACCTACTAGCAATTTGAACTGTGTCTAAAGCAGCCGACTTCTGCAGTGCAGCAGACCCATTGCTAGCCAGAGGCGACACAGGTTTGGATTGTATGGTGATAGCAGGGGAAGTCTTGCTTCCTGCGAGAGTAGCACAATTCTTGCCACAGAAATCAAAGTTTTGATACTTTGATTTCTTCTGGCAATGCTAGCGAGAAGTTCAATTCGTTATAATTATTTGAGGCTTGACACATGTTGATCGCATGCGCATGTTTCTAGCTCCGATTAAACAGCCGCCCATTGTTCGCTCAAAATGGTAACTGTCAATCATTGATTGATGAATTTATTTATAACATGTGAAAATTAGGGCCAGACAAGGGCCAGACAAGGGGAACTTAACAGGGGGAACTGCTTTTGCCCCCGGTGAGATGGGGAAGGTGCTGTGGTAACAGTAGCAGAAGACTGATGTTCTGATAGACGAGCAAGTACAATGATATACACGACAAACCAGTTTTCCAGGCTACCCAGAAGACATTTCTGGAGACAGGCAGGACCAGATTTTGACATTGAAGAGCTTTGCAGGAGGGCTTGAATATCAGTTTCAATTCAATGAGAACAGGATGTTTACCACTTTAGAAAGAGAAAGAGCCACTCTGTTCGGTCTAGTTGGTCATCTGTTCATGTGTCATATCAATCACTGTGCAATTCCCAGCATCATTGGTCTTTCCCAGCATCACCGATTTGATTCTGCACTGCAGTAGACTTTGACCTAGCATGGGAAATCCCCATCCTTTTCTCTTTGGATTGCCTTGTCAGCCAGAATTGCCTTTACACTCTCCCGCATTTTTTGATATGTTGGCTGCTGTGGAAATAGACATGACAGGATGCAATTTTGGTAAGTCTATGCAAGCCAAAGAGTCAAAGAAAGTCCTCAGCATTTTTGTAGGCGCTGTGGGCGGTAATGTGGCCTCTAACAATGTGGTACAAAATTATGGCAACATCATCAACAATCATGCTCCCAGTACTATTTCTTGATTTCTGTTATGGAATATGGCATTTATGTTTTTCAGTAATGACCATGCGGCTCAAAGATCTTGCCAGGCACGACACAGCATACAATTCCCATGAGCGGGAGTGCGAGGAAGCATCAGTTTGTGCACCAGGGACAAGAAAGGAGGTATTAAAGCAGCTGAACCAATGGGCTCAAGGTCACAGTGAACCAGTCTGTTGGCTATCTGGTCCCGCAGGAGCTGGAAAGTCAACTATTGCTCATACTGTGGCACAACAGTGTGACAAGAACCATTGTTTTGCCTTCAGCTACTTCTTCTCCAGGAGATATACTGCCCGCAGCAACCTGTCTGCATTCATCGCTACCTTTGTCTATACCTTGGCCAGGAGCACAGGTATCACTTCGATTGAGCACAAAGTTGATGAAGCCCTTCAGACCAATGCAGGACTTTTTCACCAGCGTCTTGAAGACCAGCTCAAAAGCATTGCTGACATCATCATCCCTATTCTTTCAGCCCGACCTCCGGCCCACCCCATTGTTGTTGTCATTGATGGTCTTGACGAATATAATCAAGATGAGGGCAAAATCCGCCTGGAACACCTTGTTCAGATCCTCATTGACACAATGGTAAAACAACTCCATTTTCGCATCCTCTTCACCAGCCGACCAGAAGCCAACATTACCGAGATGTTTGAGTTGATCACTTCAATGTCTCATGTGGCTCTCCAGGACTTTTCCACTATAGAGGACATGGAGAACTATCTGCTGCCTGAGTTTCATTCAATTGCACAAAGACGAAAACTTGGTGCAGACTGGCCTGGTCCAGGTGTCATAACTCTCTTGGCTGAAAAGTCAGAGGGAGTATTTGCCTATGCCTCAACACTTGTCAGATTCATTGATGACAAATATGGAGACCCCAGGCAACATCTGGAGACTGCCAAACAGATGCACAAAGGCTTGGATTCACTCTACAAGCAAGTGCTTGAGGATGCCAAATCTTATCCAAATTTTGGACTGGTTATTGGTGCTATTGCCCTCTTGCATGAACCACCTCCAATTTGTTATTTTGCTTCACTTGTTCATCTCAAGTCAGAGGATGTGCACCTGGCATTGCGTGGATGTCATTCTGTTATGATTCTTCCAACATCAGATACAGACATCATTCGACCACATCACACCTCTTTGCTGGACTTTTTAAGAGATTCAAATCGGCACCAAGACCGGCTTTTCAAATCTGCAACTGTCCACCAATGCATTCTTTCTAGCTGCATCACCCACATCATTCATGGTCTACAGGACTGTGATCCTATGGGGAATTATGCCAGATACTATGCTTTCCAGAGCTGGGTCTATCATTTTAATGGAATCTTGACTGCTTATGATCAAGAGAGCATAGAGAGTTCTGAGCTTGAAGCCCAAGTCATCAAAATGCTCAAACTTTTGATACCAAAGATCAACAGGGGGGTGCCCTTTCTCAGATCAACAAGGAAATTTAAGAGTGATGTGGAATTGGCAACTAAACAATCCATAGTGAGCTCCTCTTCTGGCTACTATTGAGAGAAATTGTTCTCACGCTGACACTAGCATATCCTACCCAACGTAACACCTCATTTGGAGCAACTTAAAATGTGTATTAAGGTAGGTCCCGTAGTGATGGCTATCGACAGTCAGACTGATTTTTTATGTGCTTAATTCTAGGAATATCAACTAAATCCAAGGCGGGAGGGTACTCCAAGGCGGAAAGCTACTCCAGAGCAGCAGGGTACAGACAATTCTGTCCATATGCACCGGGTTTCAGCTTGGAAGACCTTGATGTATTGGCTTCAAGGCAGGTGGCCTGGCAACCAAGTACCAGAATGAATTAATATGACACCCTTGTAATCAGCAATTGATACTTATCCCAAGTTAAATTATCTCAAATCCTGGGTGAATCATCCCAACTCGACGATAATCTATCCCAATTTCCAAGTTCATTTCCATTCTTTATTCAACACTGACGACCTTATACTATGTACACCGCCCCATCTTTTGCTAGCATTGTCCCAGCATCTCTATCAGTGGGGATACCTGCCGTCGGTCTCGTGCCGCGTAAAAGTCCTCACTCGATGGTATTTCAACGTCAGACATGATTTCATTGTTCTTGGAGTAGAATAAAAATGAACATCATTGTGGTTCTGAGTATGACCTCGAGAAGACTCAAGAAGCCAAATGCTCTGAGGGCCCATTGGTTGAAGTATACGTTTGCCAAAGTATAGAGTCCGAAAAACGCCTGCTGAGTGCAGGAATGGGGAGCAAATGCAATCTACATGGAGACATTGCTTTGCCATGCTGGTGCGTGTAAAATCTTGATGACTCTAATAGCTATTCTCTGAATCTTATTCCGCCCAACAAACTTGAAAAAAAAACTAACAAACAAGCCGAGTAACAAGTGGGACTTGTAATATACAGAATCGAGTTTCGTGAAGATCGAAGATAGCATTGTACTCGTTGGTGAAGATCAAATCGTAGGATCTACATCTCCAAGGGTCCGTCTGCTTCCCACATAAAGTCGATATACAGTATTCATCGATGATCGGCATCCTGTTGGAGGACTCGGAGTATCAACCAGCGGTTTAAACTTGAGAGGGTGTGCCAACGGTTCAAACTTTAGAGGGCATGCCAGCGGTTCAAAATTTAGAGGTAGTGTTAAATACGAGTCCAAGTCCCATGAATTTCATTTCGTATCATTCCTCAGGCTGTGTATCTTCTTCACTTCCTTTCTTCCTTCCTTCCTTGCTGACTGATTTTCTTAACGCTACAGAGGCTGACTGACTCATTGACTTTGGTCCTGATTGACTTTTGTTACTCTAAGGATTTCATGGCTGACTGAGGTCAGTGACTTGGTCCTTCCAAAGAGAATAGTCCTTCTACGGAGAATCAGATCCAAGCCTGGCTTTTTATGGAACTCCTGACACCATCATCTCCGCATCACAAAAGAGGAGGAGATTGAGCAAAAGAGGCGGAGATTTACACAAACCCACTTCTCTCTGTCCTTATCACACCCCGCTACGGGCCCAGCATCCCACCCTACGACGTTGGCATCCCATCCAGCGCCCCCAAATCCCGGCGCATCCACAGGGGACCTGTATGTCGTTAGTATCGAGATCATCACTAAAAGCCATATATTGAATATCCAAAAGACCAAATCATGGCCAAGAAAAAAAAAACGATTGAAAAAGCGAGCTCCATAGCCGATAGAAAAGCAAAACAATATCACAATCGAGGAAAACGTATCACAATCGAGGAAAACGTATACAATCGAGGAAAAACGTATCACAATCGCGGAAAACGTATCACAATCGAGACATCTCATTCTCAAAACATACCGAGATCACCAAGAAAAACATATTGAGATGATCTCACTCACCAACTGGATCCGCCTCATCATGAAACACCGTCGTCCACGTCCCCAGGATGCCGAGGGGGCCGAGGGGGCCGAGTTGAATGCCTTCGGAGCTGCGGGTGAGCGTTAGCGAGACCGAAGAGAGAAGTAGGTACAGTGAGCAAAGAAATGTGAAAGAGACAGAGCCAGCTTTGTGTCTCTTGACTCGGTGTCAACAGAGGACTCGAGAGACGAAGAAGTGAAGCGAGAAAAACAAAAAAGCGAAGCGAGAAAACAAAACAAAACAAAACAGCACACTAACCTCCAAATAGCCCTCCCCGCCTCGCCACACACCAAGTGCCATCGGATCTGGGGGGTGTGATGTGAGTATGGAGATTGAGAAGCGAGTATGTGGATTAAGGAAGGAAAGGACGAGACTCGAAGAGGTGCATGAGATACGAGACGAGAACCAAGACCTTGAAAACATCCAGACAAACAAGAAAAAGCAGTAAAATGACGACAAGCAAAACGGTTTATCTCATCGCAGACCGTAGAAGCAAAGATACAGAAATGACGAAGGAATGAAACGAATGGAAGAATGAAAGGAAACGAAAGCTGAACAGAGCAACAAGAATCAAGAAAGCTGAAAGACGAGACAAGAGAAGAAACACGAAAGCTGAAAGGCGAGACAAGACAGAAGAATCACGTCAAATCGCTGACCCAAAAGCCACGACAAAAACATGCTCAGAGCCAAGATGCATCGCCAACCAAAAACAGGAAAGAAACAAAAACACAGATGAAAAGATAAAAAACGAAAGCAAGACCCACCTCCCCATCCTCCATCCTCCAAACCCACCCCGCCACCGTCGAATTGACGCCCGACATCGTGCCTGCGAAATGGACTTTGGTTATGGGGCGGGTGTCTTCATCTTCGTCGGAATCTTCTTCATCAGACTCTTTTTCAACCGCCGCTCCTTCATCGCGCCGAACCCCCGTAACCTCAATCCACACCCTAAGCTCCCTCTTCACCTCCGCCTCGACCAAGGAATCAATGAGAAAGTCAGCGGTGGAGTTGTATACTGGATTTTCAATGGTCAGCATGAAAGCAAAAAAACCCAACGCGACCAGGAAACAGACAAAAAAAAAAACGAGGCAAAGAACAAAGTGCAAACAGAGACGAGGACTTGACAGAGACAACTGAAAGTACTCACCCATCAACATCAGATGATCCACAAAACAAAAAGATATAAGCCACGGACCCGTGATCTGCGCCCACGTCGGGAGCGAGGGGTCATTGAGGCGGGTCGTGGCGTCGTTGAGGCGGGCAGTGGAGGCGTTAAGGCGGGCGATACATTCGTTGAGGCGATTCGTGGCGTCGTTTAGACGTGCGGCGGCGTCGTTGAGGCGGGCGGTGGGGTCTTTTTGAGGAGCGGGGTCGTTGAGGGGGTCCAACCAAATCTCCAGTAAATGCCTAACCTCCACACCCCTTATATACTCTTCCAAATCCTCTGCAAACAGCACCCTCAACGCCCGCATATGCCCCCAATTCGTCACAAGCGGGCCTTCGGGAGCCGAAAACGGTAATATTGCGGTCCGAGTGGAAGATTCCGGCGTAACAGCAATCCTAAACGGCCCAAACTCTGTCTCCCAGCCATAACTCGCCCAGGAATAAATGTAGGCACGAGAGACGGTGAGAGCGTGAGGATCTTTCCATTTTGGGGCGTCGTAGCAAGTCCCAGATCCAGTCGTCGCGTCGCTCGGATACATCCCCAAAACCACCTCGAGCTTTGCCAATAAATCAACCTCTTCGTCACCTTGCTCCGGGTCGGGATGCCGATGTGGCTGGAAGATCGGCCGGTCTCCAACCAAGCCAGCAACCCACCGAACATTCTTTATAGAATCCTTGTCGTGGTAGTTGGATAATGAAGCTGTACCGGAGGGGACGAGGAGCGTGAGAAGAGCGTCAAGGGCGAGGAGGCGGTGCTGGCGCGATGAACGAGGTGGATCCGACGAATCCTGCTTCTCCAACGAATCCGGCTCCGAATCATCTCTTGAAGAATTCGGATCCTGATACCGCTCCCAATTCCTCACGACAGTCCGAGCGTGAATAAGGGAAGGGAGAAAGGTCTGATAGTCGATTTCGCGCCGTTTGGGGGTGGTTTCGTGGTGATTGGTTTGCTTCCGCTTGCTCTTATGCTCTCTCTCTTCTTCCTTTTTCGTCTTCGTCGTAACCCAAACCCGGCCCAACCCCAATCTTCCCCAGACCTCCTTCCAAAGGCCCCAACCTGGTGAATGTATCACGGCGTGGAGGGATCTGCGAGAGAGGGAGCATTAGCGAAAGAGGGAAAGGAAGAAGATTGGAGCGAGGGTTTAAAGGAAGAAAAGAGCAAAGGCACGATTTAAAGGCAAGCATTTGAGCCCCAGCAAGGCGGAAAAGAAGCACAATAAGAAACAAGCAGAAAAAAAGATCACGAGAGAAGAAAGACGAACCGACACGTCTGCGAGAGCTTTCCCAGCTCGACCGGATCCAGGAGAATGAGGAGGGACGAGAGGAGTTCGGGTGGGAGAGCGACGAGCGGGGAATATTCGTGTTTGGATTCGTGTTCCATAACGGCGCCTTCTGGACTCATGCTTGCCATATAAAGGATATAGCGCGAAGGAACGAAGGGCGACATACCTGTTATCCTCATTCCCTGGATTCCTGCTTCGTCTATTCCTTTACCGACCCAAACCACTTTCTATATCCAACCTGATATCCACCTATGCAACCCGAACCGCTATTGCTATCGAACACGAACGATCACCTTCTGCAAATCATCAATGAATCAATTCGCGATCCTGGATATGGTATACGTACCTGTGCGAGATACGGTATACGCGTTATCCCAAAGCAGGACAAACCAACCAAATTGCGCTGGCCAAGGGACAATTGGGTTTCCTTTTGGACAAGGTAGGAGCTTTCGCTTTCGCTTTAGACAAGGCTTTCGCGTTCGTTGCACCCAACGCTTCCGCTGCAATAATAATCTGACAAACGTGGAAGGAAGACCGTAAGCTGAGAGCCAAAACGGATGACGCGGTTCTCGTGACCTTGCTGTCATTGGGGGTGAGTCAGCGGTGACAAGGAGAGGTGAGGGGTCATTAAGGGTGAGTCAGCAGTGAAGAAACTGTGAGAGCGAGTAAAGTCAGAAAATTGACCGGCATTATTTTCTTCTGTACGTGTTTGGGTCAACGTTTTTGACGAAATTGTTTGGTTTGCTTATCCCTTGCCACAATTTGGCAAATGCGCTTCAGAGGAATTTACTCTCCCGGTTGAGAAGCGGCGAAGTCGCTGAGCGACCATCAGGACAGCCCTTTGTGGGCAAGTACAAATTTACTTGGTCCAATTTTGGGTCTGACTTTGACTAGTTTGGCCAGAACACGCTCATGATAATGAAGAAAATGTTGTGCAACATGTTCTTACATTTCTCCAGAAGGAAAAGAAAGGTCCAGATGGACTTGGGAACTGGCGCCAGGGTGGTTTCCCACAAGCACATCATCTCCATTTTGTTGCAAAGCATGGTTTACACCTAACTGCAGGTATGATACTAAATGACAACATCAGCATTGCACTTTGCAGCTAAATACGCCCATAGCAAAGTAGTTGACCCACTCCTGGACAAAGGAGCAGATCTTAATTTGACTGAGAAGATCAGTGGACATACACCACTACATTTAGCTCCCGAAAGCGGAAATACTGATACTGTCCGCCTCCTTCAATACCCAAACATCCAACCTAATTTGGGATATGGACGTGGCCACACACCATTGTCCACGGCTTGCTTTTTTGAGTGTCTAGAAGTTGTCCGCCTCCTTCTTCAATACCCAAACATCGAACCTAATTTGGCAGATAAAGATGGCGGTACACCATTGTTTGCGGCTTGCTTTTTTGACCATCAAGAAGTTGTCCGCCTCCTTCTTCAACACCCAAACATCCAACCTGATTTGGCAGATAAAAATGGCTAGACACCATTGATGGTGGCTTGGGATCCAGAAATTATCAAACTCTTCCATGAACATAGTTCTAATACAGGCCAGTGACCCATACTAGTCCACGTTAAGGAGTCCATCTCTCCATGAATTTTCCCACATAGGGTTCACCAGAGGTAGAGGTAGAGGTAGAGGTAGAGGTCTGGAATAGCTGACCTATAAACCCATTTTTTATTAGAGAATATAACATTCTACTCTAAATTGTACTCTATAGACTCACGAGAGGACTACATGGCTTTTGTTCAGAGGACATATTTTCTACCTTGAGTGCCTAGACTTTCGTCTGAGTCCTGCAGACCAAAGCCAATTATGATAGATTCTTAAACTCAACTAACTCAAGCCAGTAAGGTCGTATCCTTGATTAGTGCTACCGCATCCGACCTCGGTGTTATAGCACACGGAAAGGGTCGAGTGTGTCTGCTTGACTGGTCAGTATACCGTTGGTTTAACTTAGACAGACGTACACGAGAAGCCCATCGGAATAATCATCAACTATCGGAAGTTCCTGGCCTTCGGCATCTTTGGCTTTGGAGATATTGAATGTAGCGAGGATGGATGCAACAGCGAGCCACATGGTCCCGTGAGCGAGGTGTCTTCCGACACAGACACTATGAAACCGCATGAATATCATTAGTTTCGAAAAGGGTGATTGAAAACATACCGGCGACCAAAGCCTGGAGGAAGGAAAGAAAGTTCGTCGGAATGGATTTGGACAAGTGAGGCGGTTAGATACTCACCGAATGTATATCCCACATCGTCATCAGTCAGCGAACCATCCGGGTTGATGAATCTCTCTGGGATGAATGTTTCGGCATCAGGATAAGCTATTTCGTCTCGAGTAATTGCCCAGACGTTGGGCCAGATGATAGATCCTATTATGATCAAGTTGAGTCAACACCTAGCAGCAACACTCGCATTTACCCACCTTTTGGTATATAGTACTCGTTGTAGACATCCCGATCGATGTTCTTGTGAGGCAGCCCAAGAGGCAGAACAGGTCTGAAGCGGAATGTCTCCCGTAGAATTGCTTCGATATAAGGGAGATTAGGTGCATCTTCATGTGTCGGCAATCGATCTCTGCCTACTACGCGGTCGAGCTCTTCTTGAGCCTTGGTCACGACGCGTGGATTCAACGTCATAGCATATATGAACGTCCCAAGCGAAGATACAGTCTAGAGGCTTTATTTCAACATAGCTCAATAATGACGAGAAGGACTTCACATACAGTATCAGCGCCACCTTTTAGTACGATGACATTAGCTTGGATCCATCCAGGAAACAGGCAACATACCTGCATAAGTGGTTTGGGCCAATATCTTCAAAATTTCCTCGGGATGCGGGTCTTCTTTACCTTCGAGACGCATATCTTTGCTTTTCTGTATCAAATTGCCAAGAAGGCATTCTCCTTCAGTATTTTGAGCCTGAAAGCCACATCAGCTTGAGAGTTTACTTCCGCAATGACACAACGTACTAGATTGCGCCTTACAAACTCCATGGGTTTATCTCGCATAGCATCAACTAAGTCTCTTGTTTTCTTCGCAAACTTGTGAAATTCAAACCACGAAGGAAGGTGGCGCATTGCGGGGATCACATTGACCGTGTACAAACCCGGGGAGATGGCTTGTCCCAGATTCACCATAGCGTGTTCTGCGATGGAGACATAATAGTCGTTGGTTGGAGCGATGTCATAGCCGTAGAGAAGGGACATGATTATAGCGGCCGAGAGACTGAATTTGATCAATCAATGGATATGTTCAGAAGCTGAAACGACTCACGTCCGATTATGCTCCATCCATTTATCGGGACTGGTCAAAAGTCCCTCGAGCATATCGTGGACTTTTCGAGTTTGAATGGGTTGATAGTTTAATGCACTGTCAGCCTTGAAGACTTGTTGCCCGATGCGTCGACATGTGCGCCACGCCTCGCCATATGGACTCAGAGCGAAATTTCGGTCCCAGCCCGTTCTGTTGTACGATTTGAGATAAAAAGGAGCATGGAGAGTTTCAATGAGCGTACAATGCAACCATTGGGATGGAAGGCCTGTCTGAATACAGAGCTGAGCGACGAGTCAAGAGCTCGTTTGCAGCCTCCAGCGTGTTGGGGACGATGAAATGTTGGTTGAAGACCAGGAAATGAACGATAGGGCCTGTCGGGATCCGATCAATCATTGCCGACTCCATTTCGAGTGATACTGACCGTATTGATCTTTCCATCGGGTGTATGTGAGCCACGCACGACTCTTGGGAAGATCAAAGAGATTCCCAGTGACAAAACTGGGAGAAGGTCCAGGGGGGTAGGGAAGACTCCGACAGAGCTTGCTACGTCCCCTGATGTAGACGAAGACAGCGGAGAGGAAAATAAGGAAGAGAGCGAAGTACATGACGGGCAAGATGTAGACAGGTGGACCTATTCACTCGCTCCCTTTTATATGATGTCGATTTCCGGAAGGATTATTGACCAGTGGAATAAAGGCCATCCTCCGGTGGCAGATACGAGACCAAAAAGTCCACCAGTCTCTGTCATGTATTGTTTACAAAGAAATGATGGCCAGCACCTGGCCAGCACTAGTGCAAGTTCCATCCATAAGCAACTGGATTGTGACGTGTATGAGTCATGACAGCTAACTGCAAAATTCGGGGCCACTTTAAAGAGACTCGGATGTTCGGCAGGGCTCGGCGGCGGTCACATTGGGTCACATTTGCCTTGACAAGCTCTTGTCCAATGTCAAAAGACCATCTTGCACCCTATGGTTAATATGTAACACTATTCATACCTATAGTGTCAGAGGCATACCAGAAAGAGACTTCATTGTGCCACCAGCAACCTGGATGAAAAGAAATAATGATGTGACTGCAATGTGACTGATGCCGTGCAGCACAGATTTTTTTTTGGCGTGGTGAGTAGCGCTTAAAATGGCCGGAGCACGTGCCGAGCCACCCATCGGCACCGGTTACTTTCAAACCCCGAGTCAATACATCGTGGACCTGTCATCAAATCCAGATTCTACACAGGGAATGATTCTTCTTCACATGTCATTGAGTCTGGTTTACAAGACTATCAAATGACTCCTTGGACTCAGAGACTGGCAACGGTACAGTGACACGTAATGAGAATCACAGCTTGTCGGCGGATGACTGTGAGAGGAGATAACGAGAATGATATCCCCTTTGGGCTCTTTGATGATCCCATCCTGAAACTGGTCCGTCCCAACAAACGAGCCCCATAAATGGGTCTCGTAAAATCTACGAATAGAACAGGCACGGGTTGTTTCATGTCAGAAGGGATATTGCATCCTTGATAAGTACATCACTGATGGGTTTCCCATCTCATATGAACATTATTCCATGCCTGGCTTCCAAAGTGGGAACAAAAGCATGTTGTCAAAATCGCGTGAATTGGAGCTTGGAACACAGATCGTCCTCTCCATCCTCAGGCACAATTAGTATTCAAGTTCGCCCAAGTCTATATACGTTGAATGAACAATGTTATAGATTATCGGGGCATCGATATGGAAAGGATAGCTGCCCCGGAGCCCAGTAATAAGCGCCATGTGGAAAAAGCCGCTGCCAGCTGCCGGCAGGCGACGGCTTCCACTGGACTTCCGGTGGGCGCCGCCGCCTTGATGGCTCAACTCAGCGAATTCCGCTGGAAGCCTGGGCGTGCGCAAACTTCCACTGAATTCCAGTGGAAGTTCGGTGGAAGTGGCTCAAAACCAAACTCCACTGAAGTTCAGCGGAGCTCTCCTCAGGTCACTTCCACCGGAGTTCACTGGATGTTAGTTTTATATTGACCTCCGGTGGAGTTCGGCGGCTTCCAGTGGGCTTCCAGTGAACACCGCCGCCTTGAGAGTCTGACTCAGCGGATTCCGATGGAAGGCGGTGACCTTCACCGGAATCCAGTGGAAGTCCAGCGCAAAATCAAACTGATGTTGTTTCTTGTCTTCGTGAATCGCTTATTGATTCTAGCACTCCCTCAGCCCGAATTGCCGCAGACAAAGTGTCTTCCGCGTTAGAAATATAGTGAATACTCTAATACTTAAAATAGGAAGCTGCGGAACAAGCAGGTAGCCAATGTGCAATAAGTATTTCCCAGTCGAAGGTATAGTACAAATCCAATCCCGAAACAGTAAACAGTAAATAGTTGACCATTTCACCGCTGATGTCAAAGTAGATTAACCGTTGGGAAATGTTGCCATTTTGGGTCATCTTCGCTCCTTTCCGGTGGGTAAAAAGTTACATTTAACATTCTCCGTCCTGTTTGGACCCACAGGCTGGGACCCATAGATTCCACGGCCGTACTCATTATACGGGACGGTGCTTATCCCTATCCTAATCTTCTGCTGTGAATGGCACCAATTACCTATACTGTAGTTTCACGATCAGAAGTTCATCACAGGTCACAGCCAGCTTGAACTGAACTAAAAACAGCATGACATCACGGCGATTCTGGAGCTTTGAACTGGAGGCTGTGACTTCTCACAATCCCAAAAAAGGAAATGAACGCTGGAACACCCTCCTGGGCCTCCAAAAATCTGATTTTTGCCATCCTTTGTAGATACACACATAAGAATCTACATTGTAGACAGTTGGGTTAGGCTTAATACCCACAAACATTCCCAACTCGGACTTCTGCGCCACAGTGAACTGAGGTATCACGGCCGCGCCGAAGGTCTGAACCCGGAGATAAGTGTGACATGTGACATCACGCTCGTGGGAATGAATCTCTGGTCGCGAAACTACAGTATATTGCTCTCTCTTTTTGAACTGAATAAGATTATAATTGTTGGAACTTGCAATTGAGCATCATCTTGAGTGCAATAGTTCAGGATGCAAACTCCATCTGCCCCAAGTTGCCAGTTTCTGGTTTATCTTGGGTCCGCCTCCTGTTGGTTTTGTATTATATAAGTAGTAAATAAAATTTGAATAATTTGAATATGACAAGCTTTAGGTTCCTCCCTCTGGTAGGAACCACAGCTTGTTTAACTTGATTATGTCAGTAAAAATAATTTGTCATCTAATTAATCAGCATCAGGTGACCGAGGTGTTTTCAGTAAGTTTCTGAATTCGATCGAAATTCTGCAGTTGGGAAACATGTGACCCACGGAATTTCCGCCGGCAAGGATCGGCTGCTCTAGCGGAGCCTGAATCTATGCTAGCCCTCGGGACCCTGCCGTCAGCCAGCCAATTGGTTGGCTCTGTACCCTATTCCACATATAATAATGTCATATAAGTATGTCTGCTGGACCTATTGCTGTCAATTATCACTTGAGGTTTCATTTTGTCCTGGGTTCAATTCCCAGCTGAGCCATCATTTCCTGTTATCTCTGGCAGATAACTAAGATAAGATACTCTAATCGGCTGTTTTCTTGGTCAGCACAACCAGCGTTTCTTCACCACGACCATAACGAACATAATGACAGCATACCAGTCACGAAGGCAATACCATCCATTTCACGCCGTGTCTCTATGACAGTGATGATGAAGCGGAATGTCAGCTCGCTATAGCAAAGAAGCTATCTTGCGAGACCTACAAAGCTTCGCTCGCTGCTCGAACTCTTGCCGTCAATCCCCCATTCGGCTTCTACCAAAACTTGTCTATCCAGGCCAAGTGTTGCCGCAACTGCACAGTGTCTTCGCCTCCAAAGATTGTCGGTCCTGCTAATATCGAGGAGAAGTCATGGCTCCCAGCAAGCATCAGCGTCATGGACCTCCATCAGCTGGACCTTCATCGCAATACTCTACTGGCTCGAATGGGTCTCCTTGGGGGGTTTTGGAGCTTTGTTATTATTCCTTGACAATTCTCTAGATTTGTTTCCCCTTAGACTGAAGAACACTGTTGGATATCGGTAGTCCACAATATATTGGCCTGACCGGAAAATGAATTTGTTATTAGGAGACAGGCTGCCGAACGGCAAATATTCCGCCCGACGGAAATCAGGCGGATTCCCGACCGCGGAATTCTGGTTTCAGAAATGCCCTCGGTGTTTTTGAATAATTTGAATATTGAATATGATATCTCATCACCCAAATGATTGGACAGAATGACATTAATATATTATTGAATGTCAATCTTCAGCTCAAGACCCCCAGGGAGGACTTGTACTGCCATTTAGTGGCCATCTCTCCAACTTGTTTTTCATTCTTGTTCAACAGTTGCCATCCTAATGAGACCCAGATCATCTGAATGAACCACCATCTGCGACATGTTAGTCTCATTAGAGGTCCTACATATGACAAGCCACCGTCACAGTCATCAAATGATTCAGAAAAACTTTGCTTTGAGCACTGGAACCAAGAAGAGCTCTCCAGGAATGGCAGAGTCAGTTGGGCAGCTGAAGGTTTCTGGAGCGTGGAGAACAAAAGAGACTCCCAGAGTTTCATGGGACAGAAAAAGTGCATCGCTGCTCTCCTTTGCTCTCTGCATCATTGACAATCCCACCAAGCCAGATCTTCTGACACAGTTTCTATATTCACAGCAAATCAATGAAGCCAATTGATATAAATCCTATTCAAGCCATGAGGAAGCCACCCGGTGCCCAAACACCACAGTCGGTCGCCTGTACCATTCCTGATGTTCGTGAGAAACTTCCGAGTCGACATCGGCATATCCCGATGCACTCGGTGTATGGGTAGATGGATAACTTCCCTGGAACGAGCTCGAGCTACTCATGTGGGGTGTTCAAGTCATAGATTTTTCAGAATGACACCGGTTAGCCGGTTAGCGGTAAGTAATTTGCACCCGATATTCTCGGGATGGATCTAAATCGCCGTTTATAGATCATTCATTTGGTCTACAGACTCCTTGTCCTGGATCCCTTTCCTTCACTGCCAGAAGCAGCTCTTACAGATATTCTCCTCTGCTCTTCACGCAACGGGACAGATATCCTAGGCTGGCGGAGGCTGTGCGTTATTGGCTTGATTGGACAAGCTTCTTTCCAATGCTTCTTGGACGCTCCAATTGAGCGAGGGGATGGCCCACGAGGTTCGCGCCTTATTCTCTTTCTTCGATCCCATTCTCATTCTTGCAATGCCAGATTGACATGCGACACCAATCCCAGAAGTCCAGGACTGATACTATGTCAGCGCTGGCACTCTTGCTTTTCATCATTGTTGCTGTCAGTCATAAAAAACCACTGCACTGCTTATCTTGTATTCCTCTTTTTATCACTGGGCTTTGCATGAATTGTCGTCTTGGTCAGATCGTTTCACAATCGCCAAGCTGCCTCAAGTTTCGGGTCTCGTCTCCACCTAACTGTGCTTTCCTTTACCGCCATGCTCTTGTTCAGTGGGTCGCTTTCATGACGGTTGGACTGATAGTACTAACTCGTCTTCAAGACCAACCGGCTCGTCGCTTATGGGGGATATTGTCGTGCAAGTCAGTCAAACAATCAAGGGCTTCGTCGGCCTGCTCAATCAGATGTCGGAAGATGTATGTCGTGAACAGACCCCTGGGCCGAGTGACTAATGGACGGTCCAGCATCACTTCAGAGACTCCTGGGGCACATCTAATAATGTATCATGTAATTCTGGGCTCGCTTGTTCACAGCTGTACGATACAACTAGACTGGAACATAAACTTGATGTTGTTTAGATCTCGCTATGAATGAGTTGTCATAAGGAAACATTTCACATACTACAAGATAAACTAAGGAAAGCAATGCTTGTTGCTATACAGTCGTTGAATATTTCGACATCAGTAAATTCACACATCAATCTTTCGCATCTTGGTCTTTGATGGCGCATCTTTCGGCATCTTGATCTTCCGGTTTCCCATCTTTCACGTCTTAATCTTTGATGATGCAACTTTGGGGCATCTTTTATCCGCTCTTTCAGAATGTTGAGCATCTTTCAGTTTTCAGAGGTCTTTGGGAAAAAGGCCGTTTGATGAGAAATTGCCGGGGGTAACCGTAACTGCATAGTGAAGCTCAAAACATTGATAAATAAACCTGTTTTGCTATCCTACCACAATAATGGTGCTCGTACCGCGTCGCAACCCAATCAGGGCCGTCAAAAGAACCGAAAGATGGCCTGCCAGTATCTTTAATCCTCTGGCACCTATCCTTTCCATGTAAGCTCTCCAGGTTTTCCATTGGACTTGACTGATTCCTCTGAACCAGGGCCAACGACATAGCGGCACGAATCAAGAAACTGCGCAAATCTCCTCTGAAATTTGCGTGTGCAGAGCAACACCAACACTGAAAAAGGGCCAATGCAGTGGAGGCAAAGGCCAAGATAGTGATTCAGGCAGAAAAGGAAGCTCAGCGAGAACTCAACGCAATGCGTCAAGAGCTCGAGGACCTGAGGCTTATGGTTGGAACCCACTGCAATGCCATGACTGGATTCGGGGACAGGAGTCTCCTTCCTCAACCACGATGGGTCATCCCGCGGGACGATAGCAATAGGGAAATTATCGAGTTACTTTGTTCTGAGCTTCTCTCTGCCGCTCAATGGGAACCAGATGATGATGATGTTACAAGCATATATTTGACACCATACTGGCAAGGATCACTGGACGAAGAATCAGATTAATATGCACAATTGATGTAAAAAGTCATAGAATGCTAGCTAAAAGGCTATTTCATGGGCATGATGATCAGCATACTTGTTTACGTAGAACAACTGGAAAGCATCTAAAGAGTCTGTGAAGTTGAGTCGAGGAATAAAAGAAGAACCAGCACGTCCAATCAAATGAGCACCTCGCAGAATAGCATCACAGTGTATGACATCCAGACCATCGTCTCCACGATCCGGCTTGACAATCCACAGCCCTGTCTTGTCGTCGGGTCCTTCTCCAATCACAGAGTACCATCGAACCATGGCGCAAGGGTAGACCACATTGTTGTGCTTGAACGAAAAGAACAACAGGACTCTCGCAGCGAGAAGACCCTGAAATCCAGGTAAGTCGGGATCGTGTTCGACAAAGATACAATCCCGTCTGGCGCTTGCCTTGCGCCAGACTGCTGTAGAGCGGATACGCTCATGATGCATTCCACCAAGGCCAGACTCGTCGCTGGGAGCAAAGAAAGTCGCGACTGCCGATGTGAAGACGTGAACTGTTCCATCGATTTGAGGTAAATCATCGTCACTGATGTCACAGTCATCTTCTGGATGTAGTTGTGCATGAAGAAAGCGACGAGCAAGCTCTGGAAGTCGCAGTTGCTCGACGACCTCTGCAAGATATTCAAGTTTGCGAGGAATGTTTCGTACTGCTTGTCGATTAACACAAATATAAAAATCCTATGAAATTGGACCAGACGTACCATAAGTTTGTGCGAGTTTAACTGCTGCCATGATTTGTGGACCCGATGCGGCCCCAGAGTCCTCTTTCTCGTCAAGCGCCATACTGGTAGCATCTGGTGGTGGAGGTGGGATGGAAAAGAGTGAACCAGAGAGCATTCCGCGAGCAGCGAAATCAACACGACTGGCTTGAAGCTTGTCATTGCGCTGATTGATAAGAAGCATCTGTGACAGAGCTTCATAATGGCTTGAGCGTCGCCATGGCTCCTTGACAGCCTTTATGTGTTTTGACTCGGTGATGGATGAGCATAAACCATTGGGAGCAGCAAAATCTTCGATAAGGACTCGGTAATGGACCATAGAATGCTGTCGGGGAAGCGAAATCCCCTTTGGCTGGACACCGCTTGTTATGAAGATTTGCCGCTCTTGGTGGTAGAGAGCAACTTGTCTGTCAATCTCGTCAAGTGCTGCTGCATCGATTGTATCACGACGGATGAGGTAGCAGAACTCGAGGAAGTGGGCTATCGCTTGAACCATTCCGGGAGGTACATGACCGGATATCGCAGGCAGATAAACCTAAGTCACCATCAGAACATGTCCTATACGGTCAAGATTATATCAATACCTTCATCAGCGCTTTAGAGTCGTCGCCTGTCCACTGTTTGAAGCCTCGTCCCTCAGGAAAGCGCCGTAAACCTGGGAATGCTGGAACAGCTGCGATTCTGATCACGTTTCAGCTTAGCTGTCACCTTGAGATAAAACAAGTACCGTTGGTCAATATCAGCCATTATCCTTTTTGCTTCCTTTGCATCATGGACACTTTCCAGATATTCTTGGATCCACGTAACTAGGTGATCCTTGAACGTCCCCTTGATCATCTGGTGTAAGATATCAGGCAACATAAGTTCATGAATATCTGCCTGTGGAAATCCATAGGTGAAGGACTGCATCAAGTCCATAAGATTCTGAATCTGAATTTCATAAGATGTAACTCACCATGATTCCATCAATGACCCCATATTCGTCCCAAAGTGAACGGGCTCCCAGAGCCTCGTATAATGATTCTGTATGCTCATGACTTCGACGTCCACCAGGCCCGTCCAAGTCATCATGCCTGGCTGTGCATCTATAACAATGTAAGCTGCAGCAACTATGTCTTCAACCAGAGAGCTCACCGAGGACACCATCCTTGAACAATACAACTTAATAAGACTTGCTCGGGATAGTCAGCAATATATGGCCCAATGCCATAGACGGTCTGTCGAAAGTGACCGTCTCCATACCGAACCACCTCATAATCCTCCATCCATGGTCAGAAATGTTCCATAAGGCGGCGAATTGAAGTATGATACAAATGGCGACGAAAGTTTCGGAAGGCGAGACTATCTCCGTGTTCACGGTCAGCTATATTCAGGATCAGGACTTGTTTCTGGGCAATAAAAGGACAACATACTTTTTGGAATTGCGAAGAAAGCCACCAGAGACACAGCCTCTCGATGAGCACGGCGCACATTATTATGGACCAGACCATTTGACATGTAGAAGGGGTAATAGTCATTTTGCCCTGTAGCGACTGAAACAGTTGTTTTATCGCTTCCACTGATGAGCAGGCAGAAGACTGCACCATGAAGAGAGGGATCTTCAGCAATTTTGTCCTAAAAAGCCATAAATCGGTCATCAATTGCAATATGAAGCAAAAGAAATGCTCACTGCCTGTCGCCAAGCCCATTTCTCTGACATGAAGTCTTTGTATACCGGCTTATCATCCTTGTCAAATACCCGCTTCAGCGTGAAATCCATCTCATCCTTGAAATCCGGATTAGCAAGTTGAGAATGAATGATTTTCCGGGGATCCCTGAAAAAGACTTCATATTCTTTAAGCTTCCAAGGTGCTGAAGGATCATTCTCGCCCTCGTCACATGGATAAGAGAGTGTGAATGACTGCCATGGAGGGATATTTCCAGCAGTGGTATTATCAATGGTCTGATACAAGTCGTCCTTGGTATGGAATGGAGGGTCAGAATCAGGATGAAGAGCAGACCAAACTTGAAAGAGCTTGTCGATTTGAGTCCCAGGCATCTGGTTGCGGTGATAAAGCAGCTCTGCAAGCTGGAAATGGGCACGAGATTCGTATGGAGCATAATCTCCATGCGCTGGTGGATCATCCAGCAGAGAAGGGGCACCATTGGGTGCTAGGAAATTACCATCCTTGTCGCATGGAGATCCTAGAAGAAATAAGCTACTGGATCCCAATGAGCTCATGATTTGAACATACCTGTAAGCCATGGATGGGTGTCGATATTGGGATCATCAACAGGCAGATTATCGGGAACAGGAGATCCTGCCTGGAAATCAAAGGCTGGAGACTGAGGAATGTCAGGAGTCAGAGGACGCTGCTCCAAAACAGGTGACGGAGAACTATCCATGTTTCGGTGTGCAGCATTGATATGCTGTGTACGGCCACCAAGGGTCAAAAACATTGAAGTACAACTGGGTACCAGACAAGGAATGTCCCTTGGTTTGAAGTTGGGGTGAACCATGATGCTGGTTGGCGACAAGTCTGTTTCGACAGTAATAAAGCAATAAGCGGTTGGGACTTGGCTGCAACCAATTAATCAGCTGGGAAAAAAATTTCAAATAATCCAAAACGACCACCATGTCGGCCAAGATGCGTCAAATGGCTGCAGCGTCTGCTCCTACTCCTTCACCACAACCCGTTGTCCAGCCTGGTAAGCCAAAACAGGAGGGGCTTAAGACCCGCGAAAGCAATCTCACCAAAAAACCTGGAAAAATCGTCATTGATGCGAGAATTTCTCGACATACACCACAGCAAATGGAGCAGGCCCAGGAGGAAGCTGCTGAAGCAAAGAGGCTGAGGGATTTGAAAAGAAAAAAGACAACCAAGAAGGTTGCCAATGTCGAGGACATGCAGGCTCGACAAGACCTGGAGCGAGCTTGCCCTACACGTCGACAGAAAACTGGCAAATTTCAGCCTCCTATTCCTCTGCCTTCTCGAGAGAGATTGCTCCATCGTCAAATGACGGTCAAGCTTCATCTGCCGAGATAGATATGGAGGAACCTGTATCCAGTGAGTCAGCAAAATCGGCAGCAGAGAATTATGACTTACAAGCTTTCCAGTGACAAACCAGGCAGAAGCAAGACCTGCATCGCCTGACAGTGGTGAGAGCATTCAGTTCTATATTTGCTCTCTAATTATCTATCAATAGGAGAAGCTGAGACGGCCCAGGTGGCAATCCATATGGACATTGATACACCCGAAGAGCAGGGAGGGTGGGATGGTACTCACATTTTCACCGTCTATTGGAAGAAATCTGATATATTCTCTGCAGACGCGCCCATGGAGCTTGATGTGGTTCATGGCCGGGACACTGATGATGATGAATCTGGGTCCAAGTTTAAAGCAAGCTCTAATGGCAGTGATGAGGATATGGAGGATCACGCAGATGTTGAGGACCAGGACCTGGATGAGAAACCTGCTCCCAAAGCGCCTAAGTTCAAGCTGACTGGCGAGAAAAAGAAGGACAAAGGGTCACGTTCAGACATCGACGCAGCTCAGATTACCAAGACTGCTGTGGGAACTCCTGTCATCAAGCATGCGAAGCCTGCGACTGACGATGAGCAAGAAAAACCACCAAAGTAAGATTCTTTTGATCCATGGCCACTGCTGACCTTGTTGTATAGGGCAAAAAAGTCAAAGCCGGACCAAAGCAATACCCAGGGCCAGACTGGTACCAAGCCGTCAAAGAAATCCAAGACCAACGAAAGGGACGTCGACACCGGTCTCACCAAGGATTGGATCAAGAAGGACAACAAATCTGGACAGCAGAAGGCTCGTGGTCGCCAGGTCAGCCGCTACACCGCTGGTGAAGCTACTGACCCTAGTACCGATGACGCGGACGACCGCATTGTTCGATATGGTGGTTTAGGGGAAGACGAAGAGGATGTGAACGTCAAGAGAGACAGCTTGCCTGAAGAAAAGGCCACGGCGAACAAGGGTGCTGGCGGTCTCCAGTTCAAGGTAAGCAATATTTTCTTCTTTGACAGCGGTATCGTTGACATTTCTCCAAGGCGTCAGTCAACGTTTCGAAAGCATCAATTGTTACCTACAAGAAACCCAAACCCAGAAAGAAGAGCATGGCGGCAACAAGAACTGGAAAATTACCCACATTCCAGCAAAGGACCGCGACCTCTATGCGTCGGAAATTGTGCCTCGGGCGCTGAAACTATCAGCTCAAGGACTTCCCTGGGGCACGCTTCCAGTAGATGGGATGCAGAAAATCGTCACAGAGGTGCTGAAATGCGAGCCCAAAGGTGATTACAAGGTTGAACCAGACAAGGCCTTCTATGGTTTGGTTAAGGTTAACCAAGGGTAGAGGTATACCTCTGGAGGTATCATAGTAGGGGTACAAAAGGTAGAGGTAGAGGTCAGCCCTTCCAGACCTTTGTGAAACCTCTACCCTACCCCTGGAGGTACAGAGGTATGGCAGAGACTAGATACTGAGTTCTTTTCATTGATATTTATCATGAAACACCTCACTTATAGGCATGATACCTTACAGCTAATCTGATACCTAGTTTTAGCTAGTGAAACAGGCCATAATATGACACTCTGAAGATAATATTTACAGGGGATATAGGTACAAGAATAGCTTAGTCATATAATTAACCTTCTACATTGACTAAATAGGTTGAGATAGCCATAAAACTGTATTACAATATAATTTGAAGGTATTGATATAATCAATACTTGCAAAATACAGATGTAATTGGTGTTTTGTAGTGTGGGAACTTGTACCTCCTTAGACCTCTCAAATCTAGAGGTAGGGTAGAGGTATACCTCCTCAAAGGTAGAGGTTTGGGAGGTAGGGGTAGAGGTAGGGCCTTCCAGACCTTTACCTCTACCCCTGGTGAACCCTAGGTTTGGTACGTGTCATTCTATCTATGAGCGCTTTACTGACTATATCTGATTGTAGACCGGTTACAAGGTCAATGCATTGCGCAACACCATAGGTAAAAGTGGAATGGAAAGCGTCGAGGCAATGGTCGGCGCTCTGAAAGAGACGCACTCGACCGCTGATCGTGCAGAATGGGTTTGCCAACAGTTGGAATTTGATGCAGATGAAAGGTCAGCACGGTTCATGTATGCAAGGACCTGGGAGAAGGAAGTGGGATGGGGACGTTCGGTATGCATCTATGCGATCCGTGGCTCTTTACTGACTCTTCTCGATAGGGTCTTTTCCAAAACCCGTTGATTACCCGTACCCTTGCCTTCACATTACCTGCTGCCGGTATTGAGCTCAACGAACTAGCGACTTTGCGCCCTGTTGGGATTATGATTTTGTCGATGCAAGCTGTAAGTCCTTTTTGCTTGTGCAAGGTCCGTATGAATTGATATACCCTTAAAGGTACAACGTGGCCTAATGTTCTATTCCACGGGAAATTACGCTGTCCCCGTAGGTCCTACCAGAGCCGCTACTTTCTTTTCCTCAGAGAACTGGTACAAGAAGGATGGCCAGCCGTATGCAGACAAGTGGATCCCCACTGTCAAGAACCTTAAAGAGCACCATTGGAAGGCAATCACAGACGAGGTGCAGGAATGGCATGATGAAGGCGTCGGAAAGAAGAAGACAAAGAAGAGCCTTTCTTGAGCAGCATCGATGGACAGTGCTCCCTCAGATGGTCCCGTGTCTGACGTCTTTGTTTTGGAGTCCGATGAGGAGCTGACTCCCAGTGAGGAACCGGCGCAAACAGAGGCCTTGAATTCAGATTCAGATCATTCGCAAGGTCATTCGCAAGGGAGCGAGGCATCGACAGGTTCCATCAAGGAAGTCGATGGAGTCGATGCTGAGGGTGCTGATGAGTAAATGATGATGGTATGTCCCTTCTCATTGTTTATCGTGACCTTTATTCACCATTTGCTCTCTCATAGGTGCTTCCCAGAGCTTCCTAGTCGTGTTCCATTGCTCAAGGAACCATTCATGTTGCTCTATAGTCGCATCAATATATCTGTCCATACATTGCTCTTGAACTGAACTGCAAAGACCGAACTCATTATTTCTCTCTGCCACCATTTTCAGCCACATGTCACACTGTACAGCTGTGATGACATGACAAATCTTTCTCATGTCCATCAGCACGTGCCTAGTTCATTTCTTCCTGTCGCTCTTCAATGTCTCGCTTGTATCAGCTTTCTGTGCTGCGTCGTGAGGTTCATCAGATGTAAGATCTTCCTTCCTCTTTCTTCTTCTTGGTGGACACTGTATATCCCGCCTGTGGGATTTGTCCTAGGGCGAGCGGTGCGCTCAAAGCCCTAGCTGCATCTGAGCAGCACCTCCTTTCATTATGTTTCGCTAATATTGACAGCGGCCCAGTAGGCTTTCTGCTATGGAATTCCTTGTAAGTCTGGGCAGTCTGAAATATACCGCCACTTTGCTTATTTATTGTCGGACAGTTCAGCAATACGGTCTAAAGATGGATGCTTTCATGTACGTTCACGGTCCCTTTCTCCTCCAATGCCAATTTGACCTGTTATGCCTAGGATTTGTCTTGCACGAGACATATCAAGACCGTCGCACATTTCGAACGCTATTATGAGGATCAATGTAGAACAGGATTGGGCTGGGTTGGGTCTCGAGCCATTATGGTACGTCTCCGGTTTTTCTTGCGCTTTTTCTCGCTAACTCGCTGTCACAGTACATTTTAACACCTCAGTAACGACTCGGACTTTTCTCGTCTCCCTAGGTTTCTATGTATCCCTTTAGATACTGCCAATATATCATTTATCATCCACATCTATCATCCGCACCATAGCCTGAACCACGAGAGCCGCTCCAAAGTCAAGGAAGAGCTGCCCGAAAGACCTCCTGAAAGCTGTCAAAGATGTCCAAAAGGCCTCCCGAAAGACGTCCCAAAAGACGTCCCAAAGCTCTCAAAGATGTCCTGAAAGATGCCCATCTTTTGCATCTTTCAGGTCTTTCAAAGCTTTCAAGATGCGAAAGATGAATGTGTGATTTTACTGATGGAGGTGCTACAGGCAGGATGTCAAGGTCAAGGTGTACAATGTCAAAAGGGAATGGTATACTATATGTGACTGGTTACCTGGCCACCCCTAGGAAGCTGGACATCTGCTTCTAGCGTCCTTGAATCATATCAATTTGCATTTCTGCGAGTTGTAAGGTGTAGCCTAGGTTGTTACCTCACTCTGACCCCACTTTTGATGCATATGTCATCATCAGCCCGCGAGCTATGGCTATTGCCGATGGCTGTCCCAACGTGACATTGTGACATTGTTATGTATGTGACATCAACCGCCCAATTTCTCCCTCAGTTCTCCATCAAATCGCTCTGTCCTAGATCCGTTCAAAGCCAGTGAGGCCCTTGCATATTTCTAAGCCCCCCAAACAGGCACAAGTCTTCCCAAACTCGCTATATATTCTCCACAGCAGGTGTCGTTGATGAAAGGATGGACAAACTGGTCGGCTCTGGATTAGGACCTTTCTGGGTCGCTAGTGTCGCGACAGCTGGTGTGTAGCTAATAAATGCATATTCTCTGACATCTTCCAGTCTCCCGCGAATTCTATCGTTTTCCCTGGAGCACCATCGTGTCAACCAAGATCAGCCCACCGACCTTTCCCTGCTCAGGATTTGAAACTGAAATTCCCATGCTTCCAAGGTGCTCAGCACTGGTAATGGATGTCCAAGGTACGGGTCCCATGATATGTTCTCGTCAATTCACACCTAAATAGGGCCATAGACTGTCCCGACGAGGCCCTGTGCCTTATTTTTCATGTTGGCCACCCGAATTCCTGGAAACTTGCCAAACTATACTCTGTACATACCGGTATATTACTGTGGATTACAGCTCTTATATGATACAGAATATTCATTTGGTCTATCCTTGAGCAAATAGAACAGTGACAGCTCTCAGGCCATCATCGGACGCTCAATTCGGGTCAGCGGCCAGGTACCCGATCAACATGATTGGGGATGCCCGATGGGAAAATATTTGTCACGTCACCAGAACTCGGTCTAAATTCATCGGAGGGGGGCGCAAAATGAAGCCATGACGAATGCCTATGAGATGTAACTTCTTACATGTCGACTGATACTCCAAAAGCCAGGATATTGAACAACTAACGCTAAGGTGGCCAGGTAACCAGTCACTTATAGTACCTGTGAAACGGCGATGAATTGTAAAAGACACAAGAAATGTACGGGATGATGAAGGTACAGGAAGGATGAAGGAGGTACAGTGGAGGTACAGTGTTTTCAGGATGTCCTTGAACCGAGAGAGTCATCGTCAGGCCTGCTTCGAGTTTTTGCTATCAAACTCAAACACGTTTTCCCCCACCGAGCTCGCCATACTCATTTTGACCTCCCTTAGCCTCCTAGCATTCTCTATGATCCTGATATCCTCCATCCTTCTGGCATTCTCAAGTTGCTTTTCGAAGTACTGCCCAAAGGAGACGATGCTGATGTACAGTATAGAGCGAGAATCCAATGCCGCATTGAAGACGGCACTGCAGGCCATGACCTTCAACGGGAAGAGGAGCAGCTGGAAAGCCCCAGACATGATTGGAGAGCTGATTTCCTGAGAATAGAGGGCAGCGTTGAAAATGAAAAACCAGGACCATGGTGAGATCAGTGCTTTTGCTGCCCCAGTCGCTGCCCCCCTCAGCATCTCCTTCTCCGTATCCTGACCAGTCAAACCTACAAGCCACGAATCCATCTTGCAAAGCGTGAGAACTCCTTCCATACGGAGCGCAGGGTACCGCCAGGCAAGAATCCAGAGCAGAACCCACTGTTTGAGATAGAATGAGATGCGAAAGGAGAGTGTGATAAGAATGAAATGGGCGAAAATGAACATCTGAGGCAGGACCACAAGGAATCGGGTGACGTTGTAGAGAGTCACCAGGCTTCCGCTGGGGTCGACGATTTGGAAGAATGCGAGGAAGACAAGCTCGAGAAATAGCATGGGATGACACATGTAACATACGATGCTTCAGAGTTCTCTCCAGCCATCTCGTCGATTTCAGATTGGTCATCTGGCGCAGGCATCGTTGGCTGGGCCATCAGCTGAGAGTACATGGCGACTGAAGGTGATGAAGCGTTGGAAGCAACTTTTCCTTTGTGCTAAAAATAGCTTGATTGACAGACCTCGGATCGGGAAATGCCGCGGAGCCAAATATTTATCTGCCAGATAACTTGGCCATTCAAGGACTGTGAGGACAACAGAATCAAGTATCATTCTAGCCATGTAATTCAGCACATATGCTCATGTCAGACTCAAACATTTGACCATCCCCAAACCTCCGTAAGGAGAAGAGGGTGCTCTAACCCACGGACACGATTTCGTGATTTGATCGCCTTACATAAGTTCTTTCGGC
>JARIHS010000176.1:0-58951 GCA_029320655.1 Mycena floridula
AGCAGCGACGTCCGCAGCCCACTTTGAGAGCGAGTTGCTCCAAAACGACATGTCTCATGAGCGCAGGAAGGAAAACCCGACGACAACTAAGGTTCAGAACTTTCCGGATAAAAGCAGTTGCGATCAATTTGCGATAAGATAAAGTTGTCAGACCACGTTAACAAGATTATTAAACCGGGACCTAATGCCTCCAAAATTCAAATGCCTTGGCGACAAAACGAAAATGTTCCCTAGTATGTATAGCAGTCATCCCTGTGGCGCGACTCGTCGGCTGCGCTTTGGACCAAACTGAACATTCCAAGTGGCTTGCCCGAACGATCGATCTTGATAGGAAATGCATCACTGGCCTTTCGCTTCGACTGATTAGCTTTCACTCCAAGCTGCCAGGACCCAAAACCTTTGCCTGGAAGTCCGTCAAAGGCTCGGTGGTGCTGCGGTGCAGTATTAACTGACATAATCCGCAGTGATGATCTCGAGGTTGACGAAGGAGGCCCGACCTCTAAATCGTCTGACATGTATCCCGACTTGAAGACATGTCAGATATCGAACAAGCTAAACCACAGCTAGTACTTGCCTGGGTGTAAGAATCCTCAATATAGGAAGATTCCGCCATCATACTGCTTTCGGACTGTAAATGGGACATATCGCCCTGCAACTGTCGGACCTGGGCCTCCAGACCAGCCTTGTCTTCCTCCAGCTCCTGAATCTTGGCTTTCCGCTTTTTATTCTGCACCAGATATCAGCGGACATCGACGGGACAATAGCGAATAACTGACGGTACGAATGTGACCCTCAAGTTGGTTCTCCAGATTCTTGACCTTCTGCGCGGTTTTCGTGTTCTCATCGTCCAAATTGGCATTGATTTCACGAAGCTTCAGAGTCTCCGCTGCCGCTTTGTCGGCCAACGCCATGGCCTGATCTCTCTCTGCCTCGGTTTCCTGAAGCTCGCGACATCTCTTCCTGAGCCGGTCGCGCTCGTGAGCTATCTCTTTCGTCTTGTCCTTCTCCTTGTTGGCGTTTCCCTTTGCTCTGCTCTGCTCGTCCTTCAATCTGGTAATCTCCTCCGCCTGGCTTTGAATTTTGAGAATTTGAGGAATAATTCTAGTCCGAAAATCCTCGACTGCTTCCAGAAGCGTGGTCTGGAAATCATGAGACAAGGAAGCACTATAGAAAGCGACTCACAGCTAAAAGATTATTGTATTCCATATCCTTGGACGCCTTTTCGATTTTGGACGCGGCCCTTTCGACACTAATGACCTCACAGTCTGAATCCATTCGTTTTAGACCGTCGGCGAGCGTGTTTATAGCAACAGCCTTTGGATCAATGGGCTCTGAATTCACGATTTCCAAGAACAATTCCAGCGCGTCTTGTCGCCAGTTGATAGGGATTTTACACATGTGGCATTTGGGTGGCTTCATTTTCCGGAATTCAGGCAGACAAGTAGTGCAGCAGCCATGTCCTTTTGTATAATCTTCAGCAAATCAGTCTGGTTGGTGGAATTTCACGTACCACAACGAACGAAGACACGGAGCTCCTTCATCAAGCGGTTTTCGTAGCATATTGTGCAATGAAATGTGGGCATGTGGGCATAGAAATGAAGGAGTTCGTCAAGGGAACAGCGGCTTTCAGCCTCAGCGATGCGGTTGAACGCGTAAGGTCACATGTCGCTTTTAGCGCCCGACTTTACAAATATCCTTCACGGCGCAAGCGCCAATTCTCCTCACTCTCCGTGATTATTATCCAAGATAAGATTAAATAACGATGTCGATAATTATCCACAGATTGGAATCGGAAAAGGACGTCGCGGTCAAGATTTGAGAGTCGAGCCTGCAAGACAGAACATCCAAGCAAAATCCAGAAAGGATCAAAAGAGCAGACAGAGCTAGGAATTTGTGTAGATATCTTTCAAGGAAAGAGAAAACAAGCAAGAGACGGTTCACTTGAATTATAACCATGACTTGGTCATCGGGATCGGAATTTCCACACGTACCGAAATAGTAATATTTACTGGTGGTAATAGGTATCAGTGGTGCAGCCGAAGTTGCTCCGTTGCCACATATTACCCTCTCTTCTCCTTCGGAGAGTTCGGAGAATAGGGCGGTAAATGACCTTTTAAAATACAAGAAACACAAATGGTTTATCAAATTTGTCATTGGTTGCCAAGCTTCCTGCTCGAAGCCAAAAATGGCATCGAAAGCCGATGGCGAGCCAAGCTCAGTCTGTTCTCAATGTATGAAGTCTAAGCTCATTCTTCTTGTCACCCCGAATGGCCTCGTTGATGCATCTGAACGAAGAGTTAGCTAGGTTCTACCAATGTTCAAGGGCCACGAACTTGACAATAGCATCCTTCTGCAGCGGGATGACCTGGTTGATACCAAAACGAGACACAGGAATCATCTTGGCCGCTGGATCCGCTGACCTCAGAAGGTTCAACACCGGTGGCATCAAAGGTCTAGATATCTGGAAGGTCCGTACGTATCCCTGAAGAAGAGGGTTGCCGTCCTGGATGTAGATGTTGTGAAGCGTGATACCGACGGGATATTTTGCGCGCGGATCTCTGGCGAACGCCGCATATCCATCTGGAATCTTTGAGAGAGGGCTGGGGACAATGCTCTTCACCTGTAGGACGACTTCCTTTGGACGAGCTTTGTTCTTGGTCGAGACAAGGACAAATGAGACAATAATGGCATTGTCGGCAGTCCTATTGGGGTACTTGAGCAGGTCGAAGGCCAGGACAGCAAATATGTCGAGGTAGATCCAAAGATGCGGGGTGGCCATGAATCTTTCTGCGAGTTTGATAGTCATTGCATGCAGGCTGGATGGAGAGACGCAGTCGGCTTTATGGCTTGGCCTGTTTAACACTTTATCCATAAACCTGACCAAGAAAAAAACAGAGAAACCAACCAGTTCGCCTTTTGGCACTGCCAAGACCGTCAGAAATCTAGCTTGACTGTCACCGACAGCGTCTTACCGTAGAGTCGCAGTAAAAGGTGACTTTGCACTTATTATAGATTAGCTTGCCTCGAAAATAATGTTGAGAATATTACTCACTCGAGCACATTTTTTGAACTCGGTGATCTTTTTGTACGCGTTGCACTGGGCGCACCATGATTCTGAAGGAGACACCATGTCCTTCTCAGGCCTATTATCGGGCTCGTCCTTATATGCCTGAGCAGCTTGAGTGTATGCAGCTTCTTCCCATTTCCCGCCCAAGGCTTGTGGAATCATGCCTATAGTAGGGACGTCAACAATGTTTTTTATCGAAGGACAAGAGGGACTGGCCTGGAGATTATCAGGGCAAAGAATGAGAGAAACCTAGCCTCGCTAGCTAGGCGAATTATATTCCTGACGATGCAGGCAAGCAGTATGAAAAAATGAGAAGAGAAGGACGCGATGTTGACAAGTGTTTTCATCACTCTCAAAAAGGAAGTCGAATCAGAAATTCATAATCCGCCTGCATCCGTCTTGGAAGATGGAACAGTACTTGAAACGACCATTAATGTACTACTTTATTGCAGCTTCATCTACAACCATCTCCGAGGCTGTTCATGCCCAGTCCTCAAAGAGTTATCACAGAGTTGATCTTCCCCTGATGAATTACTCGAGCATTTCTTCTTCGTCTTCCGACTCTGACACCGACCCTAGCCTTTTCTTCTGTAATCGCTTTTTAGCCTTGACCATATCGTCCTGGTATTCCAGCACATCAGCTGGCAGAGTCAGTGTCAGGACGGTCTCAAGCGCTTGAAAGCTCACCAATTTCAAACTCCAGCTCTCGTTTTTCTTTGATCTCTTTTGCTTTGCTAAGACTCGCTCTTCCCTCCATTCCTAAATCAGCCAACATGCGCTTGAGAATGACCACTTGATCTCTAGGTCGTGGAACATCTTGAAAAAGCTTGGCCCATTGCTTGCGGACGCCACAAGCAACCACTACAGCCTGTTGATTTCTTATGAGCGATTCCTTTGTAGACAAGGCTTGCATACCTTGAGATGTTTGACCCGGCTTTCATGATTCGTACTTGTCCCCGCAGAGTCAGATCGTAATTTCCTCGCTTTTCGAGATTTGGTGATAGAAGAAACTTCGACTTTGACTGTAGATATGGCAGACGCTGATCGTGGCACTGTCTTGGTAGATCCATTGATGCCGTTTTCAGGTTTCGTGATATGTCTTGAACCCTCTGAGTCCTAGGCTCGATTTCAACTCTTTGTGTCAACGGAGTTTTCGGAACATCGGACTCACCGGGGCAGCTTCGACTCTCTTCTTCGAAGAGACTTTCGACGAAGGAGTAGCTTTTCTTTTGGTCGCCACTATCTCATTATTAGTCGAATTTGAGGCCTGGGATCATGATTAATGAACAAAGAAAGACAAAGGAAATTGAAAGCCCAAAACTCACAGGAGTCAACTCGAGTTTTTGCTTTTTTCTGCTCGCACCTTCTTTGAATCTTGCACTATCGGCAGCATGGCGCTTTTCAGGTCTCCCAGAGCAGCTTGGAAGACTGCTTTTATTTGAGCTTTCGCTGTGTCGTTTCTGAAATGGGATTTGAAATGGGCGCAAAGTGGGACTTGAGTGGTACCTACTGCTGCTTCCTTCATAGCAGTCTTGATACTTGATCTGTATGGTTGAATATCGAGAGAGCTTTCTTTCAGCTTGAACTGGACCTCCAGTCTCTTGCGGACATTGCGAAGAGTCAGTTCACTGCAAGAATGTGTGAGGAAATAAAGATGAAACGTCCATGTCACATACTTGAGCTCTCCATCTCTCAAAGCATTTCTGAGTATCTGTTGGGCTGCCTGCTCTAATGCAGCGTTTGAAGGATATGCAGCGTTTGAAAGACATGCCATCGCGGTGGTGAGAGAAAGAAAGACAGCAGGGTCTGATCTACTTCGGGAGTTTTGATAATACCAAATTCCCACGATAATACATGTCGCGCTCTTTCCAAGCTCTTTCAGTCACTAGATAATGATACATACGAGACATCAAAGGATTTAGATCTTTCTACATTGATGCTTTTGCTGGCAAAAAGCCAGCGCAAGATGAAAGTGAATGAGCAAATCGAACCTTGTGCTCCTTCCATCCATTCTTCAGACATTCGTTGCCGCAAAAGTAGGCGCGTCCCTGACATGATCCTGTTCAATGGGTGTCAAGAGATCTCTCGTCACTGAACTAAGAGCCAATCTCACCTCCCCATTTCTTGCAACGCTCGCTGATTTTTCCACAAGCAAAACAGCGCATCCAAGGACCAGTTTGGGCTGAGCGACACTCCTCTTCCCAATCAACACCTTCGAAACTTCCACCAAGGACATCGATTTGTAGACACCAAAGATCATTTTGGACTTTGCTTGCTTTATTGCTTCCCCTTATCGGGATCACATCACTGTTCGTATATCCGCCATACAAGTGGATGTGCCTGGTTTCTGGATGCAGTTGCCCGGAAGCGCGATGGACAGGATACCCAGGACTTAACAGCTGCCTCTATGTCGGTCCAGCGCCATTGAGAGCAGGTTCGAGCATGAAAGCGTCGCCAAAGTAAGTAAAAGAAAGGAAGTCCTTCCTTTCGGGATACGATGTTGGCTGGTTGATCAGCAATGGCGAGGCAATCAAAGAGCGACAACTCACTAGATTTGGTGAATACCCTCCATAGATAATCGTCTTGTCCAAAACAGCATTCTGACCGAAAAGGTCATTCAAAGAAGGAAACAAGAAAAGAATGACCGACATAAGAGACGCCCATTTCCGAACGAGGACAAGGCGGGTTTCCATTCGTCGCGATTTCCTGCTTCCATTTCTTTTTCGTGATATCAAAGGTCCACAAGTCCCGGTATGCATACCCAAGCAATGCGTCAAACGCTTCATTCTCTCTTTTCGCCGTGTTTCGATCAGCTTCTCCGAACAGCAAGTCATCCTTGTTCACCCACATTGCTGGGTTTCGTCGTGGTCCTGGATGATCCCAGCTCGGCTCCTGGACACCATTCGCCTTGCCGCTCAACTTTTCCCATTCCAGCGTTTCGAGGTCCAGGAAAATGAACAAGTCGCATCCAAGCGCCATGGTCTTTGAGACGCCGCCAAAGATATACATCTTTTGTTGAACCATGACCAGAGCACCATCGATAACAAAGTCAAATGGATGAAAGTTTTGTGGCTTCGCATTGAGAAATCCCTATTCTTCGGTCTTGGGATTGAAGTGAATTATCCTCGAGCTGCCACAGAAAACATAGGCAACGTTTTTGTAGAGGCCAACAAATTTCCCAAGACCTGCTTGGCGTATAGGACACGATTGTAACTGGTGCCAACCATCCCTTTGGACAACATCGACATACCATAAATCGGACAATGTATCACCGTCTTGGGTTTCGCCACCTAGCACATACAGACATCCTAGAAGAAAGATGAGCACGAAGTGAATAGATGGCTTGCTAGCTTACCATTCCAAAACCAAGTTGCAGAATACAATCGGCTTCGCATCTTGTTCTTTGGAAGGTTTATCTTCTTCCAGCTTGCTCGGACTTGAAGATCCTTGTCCTGCATCTGCATCGACGCTTTGGGATCCGGGTATCGTAGGACAGCAATCTCCTGAAGGCGAAGTCTAGCTTTGAATTTTTGTTCCAGAATTTTCGCATCGACGTTTGGTAGAACCCCGGTGAAAAGTGCGTTGACTTGCCAGCTGTGAAAGGCGCAACTCCCCGAATTGCCCAGCGTTTCAAAAATCTCTGCTCAACCCATGAGAAGAGAGATATAGTTTTCGACGTGGCTCTGGTGGTTAATGTGAAATTCGTGCCAACCTGGGAACGCATTATTAAAGCAAGGTGCCTCTGAAACTGACGCACCGAAGAAAGGTGGATTGCAAAAAAATGAGGCCTCTAAAAGTATTCCTTCATTCAACCAGCTCAGTGCCTGCGAACTGTGAAGCAAGGAGAGTAAGATTTAGGGCAGACTGACCTCTGAGCTTTTTCTGACCTGCACTTTTTCCTTGCATACCTGGGTGAGCTTCATCCTCTCAAACTTTGACAGCTGAATATATTTGTCAAAGCGATATCCGACTGCAGCGTTTCTCCTCGATGCGACTAGCATCTCGCTCTCAACGAACATTTGGCCAACGATTTCAGGAGCCTGGCTCCTGAGACGCCACAGAACCGTATCTGGAGACGTGGACATGGCGAAATGTAGCTTCACTAGCTAGAAGAATTATTCCTCGTCCGACGCTGCAAGAAGTCGTGAATTCGAAGTGAGACAGTTACAGTCACGAGACCGCTTGGGCCTCATGAAAACAACCCAAATCCTCGCAGGCCAACTGTTTGACCCTTATCTCCTTCGATTTCTACCCGAACAGGTCATTACAATCTCCAATGGCCGAATTGTCGACGTTCATCCGCTCGACGACGCGAGCCTGGCCCCAGATGCTCTGGACCTAAGACATCTCACCGTCCTGCCTGGATTCGTAGATGTCCATGTCCACATGTTTCTTCACGCATACAACGAGACCTCATGGGATGATCAACTCACCAAAGAAAGTCTCGCAGAGCGCACAATTCGAGCCACAGTGCATGCTCGGGCGACGCTCATGGCTGGCTTCACCACCGTTCGGGATCTCGGAACAGAAGGAGCTGAAGATGCTGATATAGCTCTTCGTAAATGTATCTCGAGTCCCAATGCTCTTATACCTGGACCGCGACTTTTTATTGCCAACCGGGCGATTGTTTCCACAGGCAGCTATGGTCAGTCCATTACTCGAGGCTCGAAAACGGCTCAACACGTCATCCAGGACCCAAGAGTTCTATTCAGCCTCATACAGAAGGAATTCAGGGCGTAACAGGCGCCGAGGTCGTAGATGGTATTACAGAATGCGTCAAAGCTGTCCGCAGACAAATAGGTGCTGGTGCAGATTGGATCAAAGCAAGTCGCCTTCCTTGTATTTCTCCTTCTAATATCTCTTCAGATCTACGCTGGTAAGCTACCATAACCAGAACATATTCTCAAGCCCACACCAGTCAAGATTATCGGACACGGTCTCGAATGCAACAAGTCAATCCCCAGGTCGCTGGAAAAGCAATCAGCACGTTCAATCGCATCGAACTGGAAGCAATGATCTCCACTGCTCACGCTAGTGGCGTCAAAGTCGCTGTACATGCCCATGGCGCCGAGGCCATTCGGAACTCCCTTGAGCTCGGCGTCGACAGCATCGAGCATGGTGGAGAGGTCCATCTCGTCCTGGATACCTTCGTTAAATCTCCAGGAACAATCTGGGTTCCAACATTAGCGGTTGTTCATAAATTGGCAGGCACAACTGCTCCTTGGGAAGAGGCAGCGAAATCTTTCAAGTTGGCTTTGGAAGCTGGAATGGAGAATATAGCTTGTGGAACTGATGCCGGAGCTTTTCGACACTCGGAGAATGCTTTGGAGATGAAGCTAATGGTCAGACTAGGCGCTGATTGGCGCAAGGTTTTGCGATGGGCTACATTAGGAGGCTGGGAATGCATCAGACCTCTCGATTGGGAGCAGTATCTCAACGTTCCTCCGAATCAACTTGGAGACAATTGTGTCCCATTTGGGGCGCTACGCCCTGGATTTTCAGCAGATATAATCGCTGTCGAAGGTGACCTGGAGAAAGACTTTGAAGGGACTGTGGACCGAGTCCAGTTTGTGATGAAGGCTGGAAAGGTCTTCAAGCAGCATGGTCGAGAAGTTGTCTGAACTGTATCTTACAGTTCCGACATGTCGACGTTTCATTTTGTTTATTACGACACCTTTTCCATTTCGCTTCTGAACCTGTAATATCGACCAAGCGCGGAAAGCGGAAAATATAACGCATACATCTCATACTATGAAAGAATTGTCGTTAAAAAGAGGTGCAAGTCATCGAAAAACGAACCCACCAGCATGGAAAAATCCTTGAAACCTGTTCCAGTGTAGCTGGTATCTTTCCAGTTACCGTCGCTCAGCTGATTCGAAACAAGCCATTCAGCAGCTTTCTTTGACGCGGCCAAAGCTAGCTCGACTAGCTCATCATGCGGTTCCGCCACATCCAGATATGCAACTAGTGCCATTAGCGCCCAAGCAGTCTGAGAAGGAGTAACTTTTCCGCGACCAGCCCATAATTCGGGTTTATAATATGATCGCTGGTCTTCCCCATAGCCACCGTCTTCTTGCTGATGCTCGACTAGCCATCGAACAGCACCTGTAATGCTAGCAGAACTCGGTTTAATGCCAGAAACAAGGAGAGCTGCTGCAGTCCCATCTGTCAAGGTTCAGCAAGGTTCAGGATCGACAAACTGACAGACAATAGTGACTCACAGATATAGTTGCACCCCCATCGACCATACCAAGATCCATCTTCTTTTTGATCATTCAAGATATACCGTATCCCTTTGTCGAAAACCTCTTGCTCTCGCTCTGTCAATTTCCTCAAAATCTTCTCCCTTGCAAACATTTCGACAATATGGGCGGTGACATCTGTGCTAGGCGGATCTGTCGCTTCTCCAAAGTCGCAAAAGGGTAGCTTGGAAGGAAGAGACCCAATTTGGTTCACATCATAAGCGCCCCAGCCTCCCGAGTCGCTTTGCATAGCACATAACCAAGACAAGGCTCGATTAACAGCATCGCTCGATTGAGCAGCCATGGAAGGAGAAACTGTAGATATGAGACGAAATGTATGTCGCAGAGCCATGACAATTTCAGATGTGTCGTCTGTCAAAAATGAGTTTTCGATAGAGGGAAGAATGAATTGCGCACCAGTATCCGGATAATTCTGGTTGGAGGCGCCAAAAGCCCATCCCCCAGGCTCAACTGAACCCTTGACCCCACTGGTCCAATCTCCTTTCTTCCTGACCTCCCTTTCGAGTAACCATTGTGTTGCACGAAGAAACACATCGACATCCTTCTCGTCTTTCTCGAGTGAAGAATCCGCCAGAGCGATGATACACAATGCTGTGTCCCAGGAGGGCGATAAACTCGGAGCGACGATCCGTCGATCATGGTCGTAAGAAACCAGGGTATTGACCCCAGCCAATGTTTTAACAAAATCTGGGTGGTCAAGGGAATATCCACGAAGTCGTAGTGCCAGCAAAGAGTACAAGCAAGGCGGCTGAATTCCTCCAACTGAACCATCAGCTTCTTGGTGCGACAGAATCCAGTTTTCAGCGGCTTGGAGACTGTATTTTCGTAGGGTTCAGGTTGAATGGCAGAGCGGAACACCATTGTAACAATGTGTCTGTCTTTTTGAAAACATTAGCCCAGGAAAAGAAGGATAGACTGGTCGGAGGTGTCGCGTCTGCTCTGAGACAAGCGACAGATATGGACAAAGAGGTCGATGGTCGGGAATTCATGACGATAGTGAGCGGTACAATGGTTTGTCGAGCCCAGCTTCCCCAATTCGGCAATGAAAGCGGAAACCAGGACGGTAGAAGAACGATTTCGGGTGGAAGAATGGGCAAATTGTTCCAGTTTTCGAGCCCACAAAGAGCTAGCCAGAGACGCGTAAAGACACGAGCTGCTGAGATGCCGCCATGCTTTCGAATAAATGCTGCCGCTTCGAGTATGTGAGGTGCATCTTCGCTGTCTCCCGCAAGACGTAAAGTAACCCAGCTTTCGATGGAAGTCGAAAGGTTACATGAACCTCCTGGATATTGGGCCCAGCCTCCTTCGCCAGGGAACTGCTGCTGCAATCGAATGGAAACCGCTGTAGCTTCGAGCTCCTCTGTTGGAATTGGGCCGTATTACTGCTTTGGTTGCTAGACCTCTTTGTTACAAGCTCATGAAGAGCTCTGAATATCTACTACAGTATTTATACTATTCTCAATATATTCTGGAATCTTCGAGTACCTTCACCGCAGTTCTCCCTTTATCAGCAAGGTCGGGCTTGGTCATCAATCTCCGATACATGCCGGGGATTATGCCGGATTGATCTCCCGACAACACTCCCTCTCAAGCCTGCATAATTCTCCAAAAAATCTTCTCTAAAATCAATCTAGGGGCTCATCATAGCTCCCTCTGAATCTGTCATGATCCAGTCGAGGTAACCTGACCATATGTTGTCCTGAATATTTTTCGGCCGTCATGCCGATCAATAACTCGGTAGATCTTCTCCGATCTGTTGTGCGTGAAACGCGACATTGGTTGATTCCTCTTCATTCTCGGGACAATCCCAAGATAAATGTCCATCCTTCTTGCACTTGTGGCAAGTCTTCTTTCCTTTTCCTCCCTTTGCCCAGCACTGATCAGTTGCATGTCCTCTCTTGTGACAATTTCGGCATTCTGATTCGTGACGTCGTGCAACAAGGGTTGTTTCCTCTGCAAATAATCCCATTTCCTTTTTCCTTGCCTCCTCTTCAATCAAGGCTGCAGATACCTCTGCGACAGTGAGAGTGTCTCGTGTCATTAATGCGGTCGCTATGGAGCTGTACTCCGGGTGTAAGGAATAGATCAAAACATCGGTGGTATCTTGATCTTCAAGTTGCAGTCCGATGGACTTCAACTGGGATGCTAGAGTTGTGATATCATTGATATAATCGGTGATGGGTTTGTCGGTGTCATGATGGTATGCGTAAAATCTGCGCTTCAATGAGATTCTGGCTGATGCCGAGTTCTTCTCGTAAATGGCTGCTAAAGCTGCCCATGCTGCTGGACCATCTTCACAGTCTCTGATGTACTGTTTCTGGGTTTGTTCAATGGTGAGTCCAATGGCTGTAAGTCCATCTTCAGCCGCCACCTCCCATTCCTCTAATCCTTTCTGCTCTGATGCTTTGGGCTTCATTATCTTTCCAGAAACCACTTTCCATGTACCAGCTCTGCGCATAATCATGGAGATATCAAATTTCCAATCATAATAATTGGTTCCATTGAGTTTCTTCATGGATGCAAGTAGCGCGTTGACGTTTGACGACATTGGAGCGGAGAATGAATATGAGTAAGCAGAATACTATGAGCTTGTGTTGGAATTGGGCCGTATTACTGCTTTGGTTGCTAGACCTCTTTGTTACAAGCTCATGAAGAGCTCTGAATATCTACTACAGTATTTATACTATTCTCAATATATTCTGGAATCTTCGAGTACCTTCACCGCAGTTCTCCCTTTATCAGCAAGGTCGGGCTTGGTCATCAATCTCCGATACATGCCGGGGATTATGCCGGATTGATCTCCCGACAACATCCTCGACGGTGAGAATCCCGAGAATGCGACGCGCCAGGACGTCTTCACATTCTATAGTCGGATTGGAGAGCAAGTGACCTTGCCAATGACCGTCAGGGTGTTGAAGGGAAAGAAGATAATGTCGTCCGCGTTGAATGGATTGTCTGAGTGAATTCATTGGTGACGAGGACAGCAGGAGGATCTTTTAAAATCATTGAAAAAACCCGGTTCTTCGGAAATTATGATACGGCGTAGCGGCTTGCCGCGAGACCATCGGTGTTTGGTAGGGCTCCTAAAAGTTTTAATAGCTGAACTGCTACTAGTACCGCAGTTTGAGATGGCCCATGGAGCACTGATTGAAGATTGTAAGCAGAACTCTCCGGTGAAAATGGATCAATTACTGGTCGCTACGGAATTCAAGAGCGCAAAGGTGAGCGGAAGAACAAAACAAAGAGGGAAAAGAAGACCTACCAGGTTATTCAGAAACCTGATATCCCAAGCAGCGCACCTGATTTGAAAGCTGAGACAGGCGGCTAACCTATGACATAGCTCTAACAAACCGGGCTAGATTTGGCCGTCGAGCCCTATCAAAGAATTCCGTGGTGGGGACATGGAATGGCGTTTTGGAAAATGACGCTAATCTCCCTGCGGATTGGACAGGCGAGAACGAGGTTTTAGTGGGTAGGTCTGGCATTTCAGATCCAGAAATCCTATGGCGGGGAGAAGGAGGCAGATGAGGAAATGAGTTGGTTGAGGTTGGTTGAGAGGTGGAGTCTGGTCTATGGTGTTATATGTTCACTTGGCCCCGGTAGGCTCGTGACCAGCCGTTTCAAACTCCGCACATTTGGTACAAATAATGATGACCGAAGGAGTCTAGTACTCGGATATATATGATCTCACTCCTTTCAGACTTTCCAGACCTCAGCGACCGTATCATGGAAAGGAGTGCCAAAACAGTGAATCCCGATTACAACTGGAATCCGGCGACCAATGTCATCCTGCGCCTTGAAACTTCACCAACCGACTTTCGATTATGTCTTAGGCAGCAATTCGCGTGTGCCGATGATATTCTGGAGAATGAGATAACCACCCTTGGCTGGTTTATGATGCTCATGACTCACTGTCCGCCTTTCGTTCATATGGATACGGAAGAGCGACAGAAACTGGTGAAAATCTTGGTCCGTGAAGATTTGAGGACCCGACTTGCGCGGACCCTGGCCGCTGTCTACGACTCTCCTGATGAAGGGTCGGATGATCTTGCGTGGGTGTTGGAGCTCGGTATGTGAAAGAAATAATCAAAGATATTGTGATTGCTGAAAACTTACCACCAGCCAAAACCCTAACCGGACCAGGTATGTCATTGATGCTCTCGTTGTGTTCATCGCTCAAGAATTGTATTGTTTTCAGCGAAGGACCCTATTGAGAAAGTCGACGTTAATTTTGCGAAGATGTTGCTTTAATCTTGAGATTTTATCTTTGGTCAGTGGCTACTATCCTTGCCCACCTACAAGCCGCTGAAATCTACCCGGAAAAAAGATCCTCCTAGGAGGTTCTGTCTCTTTTCTGTATTCATCCATGCCAAATAATCCTATATATTGAGGCGCTATCAGAGCTGTCGAATGATTCTACTTATTCTCGACTAAATATCCTATCTTATACGTCCCTTTTGTGTCGCCAATAGTTAATTGAATATCGAAAACAGAGCGCCTAGTTTATGGCTCCTGTAACAGGACTTTGTATGCGAATATCTTAGCTGTTGTGCGCCAGAGATACGTCCTTGTTGAAGGAATCAGAGTGTGACGGCAGTAGGGTGCGAGGTCGCTGCCCTCACTCAATAACTTTCCACGCCTTCAAGTTAATATCTATGGTCTAAAAAGAGTCTAACCGTGAATAACATGGAGACTACTTACCTGGATATTCGATTACTTATGGTCAGTACAGGTCAAGGTTATGGTTCATGAGAAGAGAGAGGAGCATACGACGTATCATTCGCGCCAGTCGGTCCCACACCCAGTGCGCACTGCGCAAAACATTCCCTCGTGGTGGTCACTGACGAAAGAGACGCCGGTCACATGCCTCAAGTTTCAGCCGATCGGATGGGTCGACTTATGTCGATAGCATTGAGCATATATAGTTCTCTAGTGACAATCAATACACGGCTTTCACCTTGCTTTCACCGAAAAAAAAGGACAAAATAAATTCTAAAAAAAAACTATGACGGTCACAGGCATGTGGTGATCGATGATCGATCGCCTGGACTCACCAACTTCGAATAATTTGCCAAGGCACCAGTGTGGCCCTTATCCGCCCTTTTTGAGACTAGTCATTGAAGTTTTCATTGAAATAAGTCTAAGGTACAAGTACTAATTATTAATGATTTATAGAGAGAGATTACTTAAGTACACGCAATATTCATTGTCTTTTGCGATCAGTTGGAGGCGAAGTGTCCCTAGCGACCTCGCGTTTTCGCAGAGAGTGTCTGACTTTACGCCCAGAGGAAGTGATAGTTGTGCGAAGCTCGCAGACTTCGGGCTCCCTCTTTCTGTCAACTTTGTAGTGCGCTGCACTGACTTTGCGAGAAGCGCTGACATCTGCAGTAGAGCCCTTGGACTTTGGTTTGCGAGGAGTCCTTGGAGTGAAGGGTAGAGTGGATTTTCCACTGGTTTTTCGAGGGGACCATCGAGTTCCACTCGATTTGAAGACGTCTTCGACTACACCGCCGAAAACGGTCTCCGACGGATCGGAGTCGTCCAGGGCTGCAGAAGAGACGACTGCAGGAAATTCGACCGAGTCAACGTCCATAGAGGAAGCGGTGATCTCGTCAAGCTCTGGTGCTGAAGGCACTGGGAGTGGGACTTCATCGACGTTCATCGTACTCCCAGACTCGACAGATTCCGCAGGATTGTTCGGCTTGTACTCGACAATAGCTTCACTGAATCCAATGTCGTCAAAATGAAGAAGGTTGAATGCGTTGGACTCAGATGCGTGCGTGTTCACCAGTGTAAGCTCTGGCCAAGATACCGCGTCATAAGGGATGGGGCCAGCTCCAGGAGTTGTGGTATCGGGTAAAAGCGATGGATCCAAAAATTCGGTGATCAACGCTATATCAGAGCAACTTGAAACGCTCTGAAGATGTATTGAAAAGAGATACCTGTACATATAAAGCACTACGCACCTGAAGATTCTCAAGCTCCCGCTGACACAAGTCTTCCCAGTAAATCGCAAACTCTTGTTGACCATCAGGGCGTTCAAGTTTCAAAGGATCGTGTTCATTTTTCTTGGAGTACGAGTCAAATAGCGAACCAATATTAAATAAAGCAAACTCACATCGCCAAACTGCTTCAAGGCAGTCAAGAGAAGTTCCAATCCCAGGGAATCGCTTTTGGTACCAGATTGAGGAACAGTCGAAGGAGTGTGGTGATACCCGCTTGCGCTCTCTGTGGCGACCTGCGCCGGGAAACAAGCTGAAGACGACATCTAGATGGTTTCGTGATATTATTCGTTACTGTAATGGTGATTTTTTTTGGCTAGACTGTTGCGCTGCAATCAGGCGAAAAAGAAATCTTGGAGTCAATGGAGGATCTTGCCATCGAAGTGGCCGCTTTTATAGAGACAACAGTCGCCACGAGGCCAAGAGATAAGCGACGCCTAGTCATTCATTGTTTGATTCGGAATCGTTGACCCCAATGGGACATCCATTGTACCTCGGTCATACAGTTAGACATATATGGGCACAATGCCCGATCGTTGAAATCTTGGATGGCTGAAAGGCTGAAATAGCGTTAAGCATTCTCGAGCAAAACATTGACGTTGGAATGAAAATCTGAATGACCAAGGCTCAAACTGCTGATGTGTGATCACATGGTTATTGTGGCGCAAGTCAGGCATGATCCCCGAAGTACCACATTTATCTTATTCCCATTTTATACATGTGTATCTACAAACCCGCTGCTGTGAGCATAAGGGGAAAGTTTGGTGTACCAAGACCCGTAACCGGATCCCCTAGTGAAAAGGTTAGCTCAAGGATATCGACTGGAGAGCTGTGACATACAACCAGCCAAAGCGGGGAACCCTGAAGTTCCACATCCAGGGTTGTTTCCTATTCACAACTTTGAGCCGTCATTTCAAGAATCAGCAAAGAAGACCGACCTGTGGTGATATCGTTGAACATCTGTGGGTTAGCATATAACCTGAAGGATCAGGTGAGTGATTGAAAACATCGACTATGAACTATGGGGTGACCGACCAAGGATTCAGGAATCCCAAAACAGGCTTGGAGGCTGACAATCCAAAGTGAGTACACACTTTAAAGGCAAATGTGCTGTGGAAACTGACCTGTGACGAGCCTGTCGTTGATAAGGCCGATTACGCTCGCGAAAATGGGCGACGAGCAAGAGGTGCCAGCTTTGCAACAATGAGATAAACACGAAATGAAATGCCCACGTGACATTGTGACATACCAACAAGCCCTTTGCTCCCGCTGACGACGATCTCGACTCGTTGACCAATGGCAGCGACATCCTGTAACATTGGTCAGAACGGCGAGAGCAAGAAAAGGGCGATGATGCGTACGGGATAGGCTCTTCCAGTACGGTTGAACTTTCCAGCATTCGTGCTTCCCAACTTGGTCAAATAAGCATTGACGGCGTCAGCCTCTAGAGGAAAAAGTCAGATGACCCTTGATTCAAGATACATGAAAGAGACGAACGCCAGCTTTGTTGAGCGAAATAGTTGGAAAATCCTCCAGCCGACAACTCTGTCAACAACAGTCAAGTGTTTGATTGATGAAGAATAAAAAGAGGTTCACCTGCGCCACGTTCAGGTATAAACTCGGTTGCTCCGACAAGGGTTGTACTGGTGATGTGATGAAGGTTAGAATAAAGAGATCAAACGAGGCTTACAATGGACATGTCGGGAACTATAGACCATATCAGCGATTGAGCGAAACTTAAGACTACAATTACTCACTGTAGGATTGAACATTGCACTGCAAGTTTCTCCAGGCGTCGCAGCGACACCTCCGTCACCTAAAGAAAAGATCAACTAGCCGCTTCTTCAGGTATTGCTTACTGACCTGTTGCAAACAGAATACTGGTTGAAATGAGTTTCTCCAGTACACCGTGAACCGACAAGGAAACTACCTTGTTCCTTTAGCAGTGAGTCTGGAACAGGTTCAGTACCAAGTCGTGCTGCAGAAGAACAAAGACATACTGCATGTAAGCATTGCACATGGCAACTGTAAGAGAGAGCGACAAATCCTGCTCAGTGTCTAAAACATGATCAGTACTGACAAAAAAAGACAAGAATTATGGCGCAACTGAACCCATAGCTCGTTGTAAGGACCTGAGGCGGTGTGGTTTCTCCCAACAATGCTATAATAATATCCAAAAAGCCTTCATCTGCTCCATCCTTGGTTCGGGTTCCAACGGTGACAAAGGTCGTTGGAACGTTGGTAGCAAGACCGACCTGTATGAAACGTGAGATGAAGCCCGGGCGAATGATTGATATGACATACAGTATATTGAATGTCCAGATTCTTTGCGAAAAAATCAGCTCAAATTTCAGATGCTGCGGCTTGAACTCACCGCTTCAACACCAGCTTGGCTAGAAGTCTGAGAGTTGGTTCCGCCGTCGACAGGGGTCAGTGTAAAGGTCGTCGCAGAAGACCTAGAGAACAAAGTCAATACATTTCCAGCATCCCATATAAGTCTCTTACATGTCTGGACGGAAGCTTGTCAAGAAAGTTTTCAGATCAGCCTGTGAAAATGTCGTTGGTCAAAGCATCAGACATAAACCATCATCACGTACATTATTCGCGAATTGGTCATCGAAACCAGCGACCCCAATGACATTCGTTTTGCTCGTAGCAGGGGTCGTTGGAATATTGTACAGTGCCTGAAGACATGAAGGAGTTATCGTAGCATTGCAAGAAGCAGCCGGTGTCGCTCGTTTGGTACTCTTGATCATCTCCACAACAGGTGGAGCACGAGTTCTAGAGAAGCTGAAATAATATAAATATAGCACGAAGTATGATAGGCCAGAGATACTGACGCAGTGGTAGGATGAACAAGGCGGATATGCTCTTGCAACTCTGCCGGAACCGAGAATTCCAGGGTCCGAATAGACTGGGATCCCGAAGCTACATGGGTAAAAACGGAAAACTCAGTATTGAGAAGAGAGTTGGCCTTTTCGACGGGGACACTGAATGAAATCCAGTCACCAGCTGGTGTAGTAGTTTCGAATGAAATTCCATTGTTCGACAGCCATGACGCAACAGCAGATGAAGTTTCTGCAGTCGGAGCTGCGAAAGCTTCGACCTAAGAGAATTGATTAAAGACCCAGGAAGACCAAAGGTTCGACATACTTCAGCGCTTGAGAGCCACTGGCGAAAGGTTGGGCTCGAAGGATCTGCTGCTGCCATGAGCTGGCTCTCGAGCCCTTCCAAGTTATTCGATGCGAGATTGAGACGAAAGTTTATGACTTCGTTTGCTGGAGCTGCTTGGGTCTTGACGAAACCCGAAGGAATGCTAGCCCTTCGGTCATGGACCACTAAACTGGTGGCATAAACAAAGGGCAAGATGCAGACTGCAACAAAAAGACGGCGGAAAGACATGACGATTGCCCTGTGCCACGACATCGAAGGAATCCCGATATTTAAGCACTCGAGTAATGATTACGGTTGCAAGATCCCATGGTATTGCCTGCATGGTTCTACTGATAGAAGACCACTAAGTCGTATGGACCATCAGATAAGTGTTGGTTTCATTTTGTTGTCGCATGCTACATTGTTGTTCGTCGACATGGCGTCACAGCTAGAACGAATGTTCTGCAGTAATTGATTCAACTTGATTGTTGATTGAGCTCGTTGAATGCTGGCCGAGTGAGTCGCTCAAGAGGTGTCGCGAGATAACAAGAATAAGAAGCAAAGTAAAAGTCTTGTGGACGAGGGAATGGGATCCCTGAACGGTAGCTCTCGGTAGCTGCGATATGGCGGTTCCAAAAATAAATAGCAGAGATATCAGGTCATATGTTTGATGCTTCTTTTTTGGCCGGCCAGTGATAACCGACAGGTTTTCGACTTTGATATCGACGTCGACAAGGATCTTTATCTGCCTCGAAACGTCGGTGCTGCACCATCCCTCAATAACATTCACTCACTGGAAGCTCCCATCTCGGTTGGAAAAAACAAGTTAGCTGTACATATCCATCATGATCTTGAAATATTCAGATATGGCACACTGGCGGTATCGTATTCCACCTGGAAGATTCTGCCTCTTTCGCGCTCCATATATCGTAGCAGTTCAGCTGCATAATCGCCGATAATCACAACGGTATCTTGATCCACCGAGCTCGCCGCAATCATCTGTGGCAAGTTGACAAGCAGACGAAGAAAATGTTCAGCCCCATATATTTCTGACATATGTGGTTCTGAACCCGGTATCGCATTCGGCCCACTGAGATACTGAGAAACAAAGAGTCAATACGAGGAAAAAGAAAAGAAGGAAGAGGACGCGCCTTTTTGCGAATCTCAGCATATTGCGGCCGTTCGAAACGATAGAGTAAATTGTGTCCCAAGGATCGGTCAAAGTATACCAGTAGTCCTTGCACGACAGTGTGGACAATGACTTCAGGTTCCCGCAGTCTAGGCAAGAAATCAATAAAGGCCGTCGAGAGGATACGGGACCAACCCAGCAGGCTTTTCTCTTTTGACATATTCCTCAAATTCATTCAGTAACTGGGCCACGGTCGGCGTTCGGGGTAGCGTAACGAGCTGGAGAAAACAATGAGCTCGATTGCGGACGAATTGGAATTCCATACCTGGTTGCTTGTCGTGACAGCTTCCCAATCGTCGACAAGGATGGCTTTGAGCAGCTCTGGCATAACGAGCTTCATCTCCGGTTTTCTGGGCTCGTCATCGTCTCTGCCTCTCTTTCGACCACCTCGGTTGCCCATTGCACTAGTCCCTGCAGCATCCTTGCCTACAATAAAGATAAAAGAGTGGCCTCAGATTATTTATCGCTTTACCTTTCGCCTTGTTCGCGCTCGCAGTAGCAGCAGCATTCTGAGCTTGCGCCTGAGCCTGAAGCGATTTCTGCAGAGCAACATTGTTCTCGGTAATCTTCAGCAGTCTCCCAGCTGGCACGAATTCGTCCCATCTGCGGAATAAGGAACGTGTGGCAGAAATCAAGGCAGAGAAACGTACGTTTGCTTCCACCCTTTGTAGTGAACGAGGTAATGAATACCGACATAGCCAGTTTTGCTAGTCTCTTCGTTCATATGTTGCGATTTGATGACCTTGGCTTCGTAGATGAGAGGACCATGATAACAGAGGCATTTTTCGCCCACTGCGAATGTTGGGGGTTCGATGTCGGCCATGACTCAGCCAGGTGGCTGTGCTCGCCTCTATTCCCAGCGCGTGACCAACGCGTGGATGCAATTCCCCATTTTCTGTTCTCATTAATTGGTGCCATTGGAGGGATCAGATCGTGTGTTGGCGGACTAGAATCGAATCATGATTTGACGCGTCAATTATCGGGACCGAGTTGACAATGACACTGCAGTGTCAAGGGAAGACAAGGTCAAGCTGTGCTCCGTCCTTGTACTTTTGTTGCAAGTTACTCTGTTCCTTGTCTTCAACACCTTTTTCGAGGTCTTTTCGTCTTCCAGAAGCTCTTTGCACAGCCCAAACAGCTCCCGTCGCGTTCATCAGAGGACGGCGTCTGTCAAGAGCCATGGCGCAGTTGCAAATTTGAAGCTCGGGTTTTCCTTATCCGCAGAAAAAATCGGCAGATGCTGTAAATGGCTCTCCGAATTTCAAATTCCATATACGGCTATAAGCCGACGCGTCGACAGTGGCAACCCAGTCCAGTACACCACTCTCGATGAGCATACAGTGTCACCCATTGAACGACGAAGCGACGGCACAGATTCTATATCTTGGTCTGTCATCAATATTTCCCACCATTACAACTATCACTCTTCCTGACGACCTTGTATTCCGGCTCCTTCCTTCGCGGCTTACAAAGCTGCAAATATGGGTTGGACTCTGGTGGTCTTTCATCGACAACGACCAGCTTCTCCTCATCAGAGACCATATCCGCGTCAACTGTCCACAACTCTCGACAGTCGAATACGTTTCTGAACTCGAGCCTTATTCAGCAGATGAGGTGTTGGACCTACTGCAATGGTTTCCCACGCCACATCGTCAACTTCTGCGAGTTGCAGATGGCTCCGAGGAACCCATTTTCTGCGATTTCGAGAGAGACAACCTTTCAATTCTACCAGCCATCCGCGCCTTCAGCTGGACGTCTGTCGATGCCTCAGTGGCGCTGAAGTCATTACGCCACTCGCTGATAGGCATCCTCGAACTCCCTTCTTTCAATCAGCTTCGAGTTCTCCAGCTGCCTTACAGTCTACTCTGTGATCAAGTGTACAGACTGGACTTTCCTTGCTTGCAAATCCTTGTCGTAGCCCCCGAGCCATCTCGAGATTCTGATCTTGCCAACGAGGCACGTCCAAGGGCAGGTCGGAGTACCGGATTTCCGAGTTTGGTCACTATTCTTGTAACTGGAAAGATGAGTCACGCTACAGCTGTTGTCTCAGCCATATGTGGCCAGGGTACCAGAATTCTTTCAACCATCGACATCGATTGTCCTTGTCTTGAGCGAGAGGATGATCTCGAGAAGCTCTCAGATGTGACGACAGCATCGAGATTGTCGACTCTCAGACACCTCAAAGTGAACATCCGGGCTGTTTCACCAGTTGAGACACCAGCATGGTCCCGCAATGCCGAGTTTTTCCGACGGTGCAAGAACCTAGAGACGTTCATTATTCGTCATCCTCGACCCATACCCTTTAACGACAAGGACATTGGCGAGTTTTTCGCAAAAATGAACAAGATCAAGGTGCTCCAGTTGAACCCTTGGCCAGAATCGGCTTGGGATTCACAGATCACTCTTCCGACACTTGAGTGTTTGGAGCATGCCAGGAGTCAAGGGAGACGTGATTTCACCGTCCTCACGCACCTGGGCATCTTTCTCGATGCAACGAAAGGAACTGTTGAGGGTTCAGGAACTCTTGGGGATTATTGGAACAATGTTGACTCTGTCATAAAGTTCGAGTCAAGAGGTCCAAGTGATACCTCATCCCGAGGGAAGCTCGACGAGATATTTCGCTATGCTGATATCTTGTTGTCCTCGGACACGCTTTGAAGTTCAAGTTGATTGAACTAGTTGTACCACTACGCTTTTTCATTGTTTTCCTGCTCAATCCATCGTTTTCACGCTTTCACATTTGCACTTCGATAATAGAAGATTTACTACATACATAAACTTGAATCATTGTTGAGCTCTGATTCATTGATTATTTGAAGTAGTAGTATTTCGGAATCAAACAATTTTAATATACTTATAGATAACCAAACGAAATTTAAAGGTGCACAAAGAGGAACAGACCGGCCTGATGGCGGGACTCCTTATATAGGAATCGTGGGATTCGTCGGGCGTCGGGACGCCACATTTATGACCTCTTCCTCTCCAGAGTACCCCGGTAGGCCCTGGGTATGCCGGATCCAAATTACTGTCAGCATTTCAAAGAATACACAGCATATGCTGGGATCGGTTCCCCCAGACTCCAGTTTGTTTCCCCCAAATGCATTTTCTCCCCTGTACTATAGATTCCAGCAAATTACTCGCCCTCAGTACAAAAAAGGACTCAAGGAAGTTATCTGCTGAATTTGGAGCCACGAGTCGCAACCTATTAACACTCCGTATAGATCCTCGTTAACTCCTTGAAGGTTATGCAGTACAGCTAGACTAGCCTGCTTCCTCATGTTAGTCACTCCCTGTCATGACTCATGAGGATAGTGGGCTACTAGGCTGACCGTGTCTCGAGCCCGATAGCATCACCAAGTACTGAGGTATCTCAGTACACCGGTTACAAAATCCAGAAAGAAGTTAATTTTTCAGTCAGCCTGGTGAACTTGTACTTGAAGAATCTTCCTCGATGTAAAGAAGGGGACTATAGAAGCTCATCAGGACCTCCAAATCTGTCGTAGAGCTCCAGTCGAGAAGCCCGAGTGACGCCTGAGTCCGAGGGAAGCTCGGAAGATACTTCCGAAAGCCCGTATTCGGACATGCGTTCAAGTTGAAGTTGATCAGTACTGTTATAAGTTACATCGGTTCTCGGCTCTATTATTGTTTTCCTTCAAATTTTGCGATTATTGATTATTTCGGACTTGCAACGATATAGAGCCGTAGGAACGTGCCCCCGGGTCGGACCGGCAACCTCAGCAGCGGCGAAACTTTTTCTGTCCTCGTCCACCATTTGATTGTAAGTTCACTGAAGCTCCTTCGAGCCAGGGCTCAAAGTTTTACAGAGGTGATGGATAATTGTGCTCTGCCAACGCTGTGGAAATCAATACATTCACGACCGTTCCAATCGCGCGCGCACATTTCCCCAGCTTCACCGAAGCAATGACGTGCTGTCTCCGGAATATATTTCCGCTATCAGAGTCAACGTCGTGAGGCGGAAGATAGAGCTCGAAGATCTCGAGGACCAAATCAGCACATTGGATTACGCTTTGGGGCGCTTACAGGTTCGCGCAGACGAGGTGAAACAAGCTGTTGAGAAAGATAAAGCTCTTCTTCATCCAATGCGCCGGATGCCCGCAGAGCTGCTGCGAAGGATTTTCAGCATCTATATGCAGCCAACGGAGACGCCTCAGTGCTTATCGACTGGGACTCTGAGCAATCTCAGGCTTTCACTGTCGATTACCGATATCGATATCAGAAACCATCCAACAGAACAAATTCCTTGTCATCTCAGCCTCGTCTGCCAGCGATGGAGAGACAATGTCGCCTCATTTCCCGAAATTTGGACCAACGTCAGTCTCAGAAGATCGATTCCCAAAGCACCAGTGCTAGCCAACATTCTCCAATCATCCAGATCTTTTCCTATCGACATTACTTTATTCCACGGCATGGTTGAAAGCACCAGCGACATTGCAACGACCCTTTTCCCCACATCCCAACGATGAAGGTTGCTCAATGTAGACCTTGATGAGTTTGAAGCTCTGGAGCGTATCCAGGGCCGCATAGATTCTCTTGAAGAGCTTCATATTACCTTCTCGCGCCGCCGCTACTACTCGGAAACACCCATGTCCATGTTTGCTGTGGCGCCAGCCTTGCGCGTGGTCAACATCAAATACGAGTCCGAATCCGCAGAATTGAACAGGTACGGTGAGGCTGTCCCGCCTCTTCTAGAATTTCCCTGGGACACCATCACAACCTACATGGCGGATTCTGAAGACAAATGGATTCCATTGCAGCTCGAGGCACTTCCATTATGCATCAATCTCACCACTGCTCGCTTCCATGGAATCACGCCCCAGGCTGCCAAAGGCCTTCATCCCCTGACGACCTTGCCCAAGCTCGCTGACCTTTCTGTATCAAGTAACAGGGAAGATCATCTTCGCTTCGTGCTAGATAAGCTGGTATTACCTGCTTTGAACACATTGCGGTTATATACCTGCCAGAGGTGCCACGAGTGGTCCGAGAAGCAGTCGGTCGATGCTGTAAAATCACTATTGTCACGCTCCCAATGCACCTTGACTTGTCTAGAAATCACCGGCTTCAAAAACCAACTCTACTCCGTCTTTCTAGATCTTCTCTCCCAGACGTCCAGCATCACTCGCCTCATCCTTATCCGCACCAACAATGAAATTGCGACCCAGTTGATGTATATTCCTAATTCATCGTCGAAGGTACTTCTTCCGAATCTGACCCAGCTTACCGTGTCACCGATTATCCCAAAAGACGGCGAAGGACAACATTGCAGCGATACCGAGGATGATTGTTACTATAGTGATGAGGAAGAAAAGCTGAAGTTGAAGCTAAAGTCTGTGAAGAAGTCGTTGGTCCTTGACATGATAGAGTCGCGCTCTTCTTGAGAGCCTCGATGCTCCAGGTTGACCAAAGTCGTCTTGCACCAGCGAAAGAAACTTCGCAAGTTCGAGCTGGCTCGTATAGATCGATTGCGGCAGTTGGGTCTTTCGTTTACGATTTCACTCGAGAGGTATGAGCCGTACAGCACAGCCCGATAATCTGTTTCCTTCGCTGTTCTAGATTATGATACCTCGTTTATCTTTTCTTCGTACAGATGTCAAATGCAATTGATACATGCTCATGGGCTTGAGAGACGAAATATGATGATTCTACCAAAGTCGCAAGCAATTCTGCCAAGAACCAAACCAGCTATCTATAAAGCTCGCCCTCTTTACTCCATTTCCGACTCCGATTCTGTCTCCATCTCCGAATCGGTCATCCAATCTGAATCGGTCGTCCAATCCGATTCAGACTCTGTATCAGAAGGCACATACGATTCGCTTGAATCGGAATCCCAGTTCTCGTCGTACTGGTCAATAAATTCCTGCTTGGAACCGAGAACTTTGACACCACATTGGGTGATGTGACACAACAGCAGCAGATAGTTTGCCAAGCTGCTAGGTCCAAACTCTATCGAAACCTGCTGCAAAGGAACAAGGTTGCCACAATGTAATGGTGACCGGTTCTTGATGACTTCGCCAAGGGCGTCAAAGCGCTGAAGGTTGGTCGAATGTGGGATGAATCTGAGCGCCAGGTGTGTCAGAGCCGGCAGAAGTGGCGAGTCAGAAGCTACTGCTAATGATTTAAGACAACAGGTGGTGGCCATTAAGCAGGATCTGCCGAATATGCGATGCCCGTGAAGCTCCAGGAGAGAAAGGCTGGTGAGTAAAGGGAATAGTCCCAAAGTGCGAACGAGATCTCTTTCTTCTATTCGCACTTTGTCAGGGTGAATGTCGTGAGAGAGGCGCCAAGTCGAGACCTTTCGATGAATGCTTGGAAAGGAGAATCGCGCCATCCAAGAGGTGAAGGTAAACGAGCGCCGTCGATCTCTAGATATTCGAGGTCATGGCTAGTGACATCGGCAGGAGAACTGTTTGCAAATACTGGTACCGTTGAATATAGGACAGTCTGAGCCTCCGAACTGGCGTTGCCGTTTTCATCAAGGGGCTATAACGGTGCCTTTCGACTTCAAGATCGACAAGTCGAGGGAAATCCGCTGATGATACGTTCGATGATTGGGACCAGACTTTGACTGTGAGGTGCTCGATGTTGCTTTTAGGCAATTCAGCCCAAAATTGAGAGCTGATCTCCGAGGCAACTTGCGGGCCATTTTTTGGGATCTTTCAGGATCCGCAAATGTGTTAGCTTCGTAGAGAACCCAATCCAGCAATATGGTCGATGGATGGTTGTGGAACCAAAATGTATCCATTCCGACCGTATAGTGAGAGAGTGGAGATTGCTGAATTTGGCTGGGAGCTCTGGTGGTGGCTGTGAATGGATCCACTGTTGCGTCAAGATCGAGGTGCGAGACCCTATAGCTCACACCTGATACAATTTGGAGCAGATCTACCGAAGGATTGTGATTGAATGAAACGAGGGAAATCTTCAGCGACTGCTTGTCGGAGCGGTCGAGAACGACGTTCAGGATTTCCTGTTTCTGGAGGTCCATGGTCTCATCAACGGATGGAATTTCGTCCAGCATTCCAGTCTCTTCACAGTTGTCTAGGCGAAGGCGAATGGTGGACCATAAGGAAGGCGTTCAACTGCGACAGCTCGCCAAAACCGACAAACTGTTGCAAGCACAAAGGGTGTCCGCGAGATACCAGCATGAATCCAATCTGTTCGTGTCTCTCCTTCGTATAGCAGAGTGAAGATTTTGCCCAGGATGTCAAACGGCAGCCGTCGACCCATTGGTAGTCGTAGCAGAACCTCTCTTTCCTCGATGGACTGTCGTAGCTCCTCATGTCTCGCTTTTGCAAGCCGAAGGAGATTTTCCAGCCGAATTATATCGGCTTTGCAGTAGTCCATTTCCTCTATGGACGCAATAATCGAATCGCAAACCTGATGATTTTTTCGCCTAGTCGTCATTGCTGAGCAAAAGGATCTCCATCCCAAGCAAATCCTAGGTCGTCAGCGGCTTACAGGGCTTTCGACTTCTGTGCTGGATCCTCTATGCGGTGATGTGCTTCATGAACTTGGAACACGATATTTTCCGGAATATATTGTCGAGATGTATTTCGTCTCTTGTCACGGTTGACTTGCTCTGACTTGGCACAGAAAAAAGGAGAGGGAGGACAAGAGCAACAGCGGATGTTTGATACAGTGAAGAGTCAGGCCATAACAGACTTCATTGCCACAGAACTCGTTACAATCGTGTCGACCATATCGTTTTCGCATGTCGCCTCTAATTTGTAGTACTAGCGCGCGCGTTAGATGCTGATAATCAAGAAGAAGCGGATACTCACCGATTTTATCTTTGCCCAGTCCGTAACCTTCTTCAGGTCTTCCAAAGGAGTCGCAGTGGTCCCGACAATCTCGTCCATCCTCGCCTGACCATCCCAGTTTTCAGAATCGGATATCCTCACGAGAATCAGAGCAGTACTAGCTTCTGAAACACCATAACGTCTAATAGCTTCGCTTATCTGCAGTATATATCAGCATAGAATGTAAAGGATGTCGAAGAAAAGTCACATTATTCGTCGGATTCAATGCCCACAGGATCTCTGAATGAATCGTCTTGGTCCTCAAAGATCCTTGAGAATCCGCGAGCAAAGCCTGATGAATCGCAGTCTGCAAATGTGCTGTGCTCGTTATCTGGCCGTAGCTTGTCAATCGAGACCACAAGAAAAGCCAGACAATTACTCACCAATTTCGCTTCCACAAACGCAAAGTTGACAGTCTCTTGTTCCTCGATTCCAGCCTTGGACGCAGCTATAATCTTCTTCTTAATCTCGCCAGGATTCTCGACTGCCGTGTAGAGTGCCGCAAAGGCATATTTGTGATGGTGGTCAAATCGAAAGCACTGCATGACCCGACGAGATAAATAGGTGCAATATTACTGGTATACAACCCTTATTGTACGATAATTAAAGGAATCAATCGCTGTCGCTGTCGCTGCTACTATCGCTACTGTCCTCATCATCGTCGGTCGAGCTCTCATCATCATCCTCGTCATCGACCTTCTTGGCCTTGCCCCCACGCATAACGGCCATCTGGCCAGCTAGCGTATCCTCATCGGGCTCAGATATCTCATCTTCAGAGTCCTGTTCATCATCGTTCAGTGCAGAGAAATCTTCCACCTTGAGCTGCAGAAATTGTGTCAGCGAGGTTTCTCAAAAAGAAAGCTCAAAACATACTGTGATATTTTTGTAGGCCTCTTCACCAACAAACGTGTCACTGATGAGATATAGCTTCCATGTAAGGTCTCCAACAGACGCCGGCGCCTGGAACTGGACCTTGTAAGTCCTGTAGTCCCTGTTGCCCTTCAAGGTTCCCGACATTGGCACATCGGTGATCTTGACGGGCGGGATGGCGAGCCGATTTTGTTTCTCATCTGCCAAAAGTAACCACCACGAAGGAATCCGGTTCTACATAACGAAATCAGCGAACAAGACCTTCAGATGAGGAAACTGACATACCCCAGGCCAATGCGGCGCGTGAGCCCAAAGTGAAGAATCGTCATTGCTCACAACATCTTCGGCAGTCGAAGATCCCTCCAAAAATATACGATCCTTCTCTAATTCTTCCTTTGTCTCGTCAACGTCCAATTCATCTTTCACCGGTTCTGTCAGCGGGGGCACAATGCGGAGTTTGATAACCAGGAAGACGATCGAGGAGGGTGTGACGATTCGCTCGCCGATGACTGAACAAGGTCAACCAGGGCTTAAGAAAAGCAGCGACGACATACCTCTAAAATCAGCATAAACAACATCAAGTCGTCCCCATTTCTCCACAGCTTTTTTCACCTCAATGGACCGCCCGTCGCCTGATTTTTCTAGCGCCATAACAAAGTCTTTGTAGTCCTTGGCTCTAGGTGCCAGAGGCCCGTCAATCTCGACTTCATCTGTTTTGATTCCGGGTAACTGCGCGAATCGCTGTCTCGAGAATCCAGAAACATTTCCTGGCAGAAGTGCCTGTGCAAAGTAAGAATGCAGGCGAAGGACTGCAAGAGTGGGAAGCAGCCAGTTGTGAGCAGTGGAGATGGAAAGCAGGGCGTTAAGCAGGAGAGGTAGCTGGAGAAGAAGCTCTGATTGCTCTGCACGAATTGTCAGTCAGACTAACAAGCCAAAGAATAAATAATTACCTTGACGCAATGAGGCTTTTGGAATCGGCAGACGAAGAAGATAGGCGTAGAGAAGAACCATGGCACGCCGTTTCTTTTCGGCTTCAGGTCCTTCTAGGCCAGCAAATTGCTTGATAGAATTCCATTTCGGTCCTGCCGCTTCAGAAATCTGCTTCTCCAGGTCCTTGATCGAATCTGCATCGGATTTGCGAATAGAGACCGGATAATCCCATTCGTATGCTTTTCCCAATGTCCCAACGACTTCGTCAATGGTGCTCTCGTCCGAAATGGCTCTGAAGAAGGCGGCAGCTGAAAGAGTGTGGATTCCATCCTTGGTTTTGCTTTGCCAACCGAACCACCAGCTACCGACCATGTAAGGGAGGCCGACACCGAAAATGATTCCATAGACGGCCAAGGACCATATATTGTTGACCCAAGGAGGCAGCGCTATACCCATGGTCATCTCCTGCCGTCCATCGGGATTGCCATACAACTCCAGGTTTTTCCGAATGGTTTCGTCGGTGAGCCTAACCGGATATTGAGTACATGTTCTTTGGGAGAGAGAAGAAAAGTGGCGTACGATTTGTATGCCTTGGTTATCTTGACGAAATGGTCTTGAATCATTTCGATGGTTTGGTTAGCGGTGGCCTTGACCTTGTCCGGATGACTGGAACACAAACATCAATGTGGGGCACATAGAAGCAGACGCGTCCAGACGTACTACATGCGCGAAAGCTTTTTAAACGTTGATTTGATTTCCTTTTCAGAAGTTCCCTGATGACCCGGTCAAATCAAACCAAAGCAAAAAGGGGACGGGACAACGCACTGTACTGAGACCTAGAATTTCAAAAGGGTCGTATACGGTGCTCTCTATCTTTGCATTGGCGACCTTGTATGACACGAATGCCAGGGCCGACCATCCCACAACCAGAAAAACAGCCCTGGAATTTGTAAGCTCAATTCGTCAGACCAGCAAGAGAATGAGGACAGACTTTTTGGTGGGCTTGAGGAACCACGAACTTCCTTCCAATTTGGAGACATAGGCTCTATTTTGTGCACAGGACTGACATTGGCAACCCTTGGCGCTTTTCTTTCCTATACGAGTGTCAGAGCAGAAAATGATAATAGCAGTAGACTTGGACTGACTGGTCGGTGAAATGGTGAGCGTGACTGGGATCAGGACGACAGCAAGGAAGGTAATAAGAAAGTAGGCGGCCATGTTGCCTGATTCATCATAGTTGTAGGTGCCCATCGTCTACGACGGTCGAGGTTGAGGAAATCGGTCACAGTTTACGACGTGGCGAGAAATGAGCAGGCTCCTTCCTTTTTGGGAATATTTGTCTGATAGCTGAGCCTAGAATTATTTGCAAAAAAAAATAATCTATTGGATTCCCTGCATCGTATCTTCGACCTCGACTTCACCGTCGCCGTCAACATCAGCTTCACCTCGCATCAGGAATAAGGGGTCGACGACCTCTGCCAATGCTTCGTCACGCTCCTCAATTTCCTCCTGGCTCATCGGCATATGGCCCATTCGGATCAGCTCCCATTTATCGTCGTATTCCTCATACGCCTGTATTCGATAAGCTTTTGCCGCACAATAGACTGGAAAACTCACATTGACACGTTTCTTTTTCAACATCATCTTCCTCTCGATGTTCTTGTAGTAGGCTCCTTTAGCCCTCGCAGACGCCGGTGTGGCCCCTGCCCCGCTCTGGCCCTCATCCTTGACTTCATGCTTCGGTGGCCCTTCGTCTATGACGATCAAAAACTCGTTCGGCACTTCTTGTTCGACTTTAACTGTCTCATAGTCGCGCACGAAGCGGAAGACAGTTTCCTAAAGAAAAACATAAGCGCTCTTCAGGATAACGTCAGTAGCAATTCACCTCTTCGTCAGGAGGCACCTCGTATGCTGGTAATGATAACCGCGACTCCTTGAAGGATTCGGCAGATTCATCGTCCTCTGTCAAATAATACGCCAAGAATGTATCGTGGCCAGATTTCATGGGCCGTAAAATTGCACAGTCCAATCGTGGATCCGGAACCTAGATGGAATGAGAAAGTTGGGTCCATAGAGCAACATAGAACGTACGTCCAGTCCTCTCTCTCCCGGTCTTTCTGAAAACTTGAACAGATCATACTGGTTCGGCCAGATATCTGCATCTGGGAGAACTTCATAGGATTCGAGGGCGGTAACATTGGGTTTTAGAGGATGTTGGAGGTTGCTGAGGTTGAAATTGTCGTTGCACGCAGCGAAAGAAGCGTCAATGTCTCGCAGTTGAGCCGGACGAGAAACATCTATCGCAGGCATTTGTACGTGGCGTCTACTCGAGATTCAGTATCACAACGGTTATCAGTAGACAAGACTTGCGATTCAAGAGCATTGGACCGATTGGAAGAGTCTGACCGACTCGTATACTCTGTCCGTCTGAGCCACGGCACGGCTTGTAATGGTGTTGAAGCCCCGCTTGCATTCCCATTCGAAAAGCCAGTGGTACCGAACGATTCATTGGCTAGCCAGTCATCCTTGGGGTCAAGCTTGGGTAGATTTTTGATATCTGGGTTCAAATCTGCGCGAACAGTGATTAGGCGAATCCTAAGGTGCCCAGATAATGACGCGCCTAGAATGTTCCCATTTTCATCCCATAGACACTCCCATTTGCTCAAATCAAGTGGCATTCCGAGTTCAGCGTCGACGATCATAGGCAGAGGTGCATTTGTAGCAATATTATGCAGAAACTCTGGTCGAGCATACCGCATGGGATTCGTCGGGATATCCAGAAGTTTGGGCGGACATGGGGGAGCAGGTAAAGGATTTTGATATCGGACTCGAACGAGCAGATCGAGTTTACTTGAAAGATTTGAGCAGTGAAATAACAGAGCAACAGGTTGACTGACCTCTTTTTGAAGCTCATAGTTCAGCCCAGGGCACGTGCCTTTGGAACAACAAAGAACAACAACCGCTTTTCGGGTTTGGGCCTGTGTCCACTGTCCATCATTTGTATCGCTACCCTGTCAATCTCATCTTACTCCAGTGATGATAGCAATCTCGCTCGGTCCCTACAAAAGTGACATGACTCGAGTTTGCCCCGTCCTCGGAGGACCGCATCCTTGATCAAAAAGACCTTCTTTCAACCTCAATCCGAATTCAGTAGCCAGAAACAACCTGCCAATAAAGGACGAATATAATACGAGATAATTCAAGGTGCGTTCGTGTCTGTTCGTGTCCATGCTTGAACCGTGACTATTCCCTTTCTCACCTTTTCTTAGACCAGTGGGACATCCGCTGTAATTGTCGGCAGCCTTCTTCGAATCATAATCGCGTACAGACCATCATATCGACAGCCAGGCTGGCCTCTCAACCCGGATATCCATTCGTAGCCTCCAACTCGGTCACTTTCTCTGCGCAGTCAAACTGTCACCGGCCACCAAGTTTAGCACCACACATTTTATGGCTTAATCTGAACTGATTCTATAGCTCGAAATAACCCGCTTTGACGAGTTTTGACACAACTTTGACGCCACTGCCGAAAATGGATCTTTTCGGAAGGAAAGAAGTAACCTGCTCGGTCATCTTCTCTATAAAGGCCGGACAGCGATGAGGAGATTTCTCAAGCGCCATGACCACTTTCACATCCTTTGCAGTCGTCGGAGCAGGTTCGATTGGCCAGAGCATTGCCCAGTCGCTGTCAGCTACAGGCTCTTCTGTGATCGTCATCAGTCGTTCAGAGGCCAAATCCATTGATGGCGTCAAGACCATCGTTGTCGATACATCAAAAGCCGAAGCTGTTGCTCAAATTTTGAAGCAGCACAATGTCGAGGTGGTCCTATCGACGCTTGGTTCACTGGGTCTGGTTGCGGTTCAAAAGACCGTTGCAGAAGCGTCCAAGGCTGCAGGCGTCAAGCTTTTCGTCCCATCCGAGTATGGAATTCCCAGCCATGGCTACTCAGACGGCTTCTTGAAGGTCAAAGACGATCAACTCAGTAAGTCAATCGACTATCATGAAGGCTCAGCTGAACAATTTGCAGAATATGCTCAATCTCTTGGTCTTCCGACTGTCGCCATCTACGTGAGTGGTCTTTAGAGCTGCCTACAACGAGACTCAATCTTTCTCTAGGTCGGATTTTTCATGGGTACCCTTAAATATGTCACAGCCTTTGCCGTCAACGGCAAAGTCAACATTGTCGGGAATGAGACCGCAACAGGGTCTTTCACAGCCGAATCAGACATTGCAGGCAAGTCGCGATTGATGATTTTCCAACTAGAATTGACATCGAAGCAGGCTTTACCGCACATATATTGACCACATTGCCTCCATCGCAATTGGAGAACAAAATTTTCCGTATTGAAGGTCAGCATGGCTCCATGCTGGACGTCGCCAAAGCCTTTGGTACCACTGTAACTATCTCCGACCCTGTGCCTGGTCCCATGTCCGACTTCGCGACTTTCCTTCAAAAGCGGTTCGCTGCTGGAGCCTGCAGTACCGGATGGGATGAAACCCTCCAGGCAGAAGGTACTGGCGAAACCGCTGCAGGAAGCTCTAATCATCTATGGGCTGGTCATGTCTGGAAAACGTTGGCGGAAGGACTGATACACTGAACTGTTGTATGTATTGATATTTCAACTTCTCTGTATATGCGAACTCTATACGACGACCGAAAACAGTTAGAAACCGAAGGAAAAACTGTCAGAGGATGGTTAGTCACCCCGTATGTTCTCGGCATTCTCCGTGGCTATTTGTAATGTTCGACCTCCTCTTTGACCATTACAGCCATGATATCTACCATCCTGGCCTAACGGGGGTTGTCCTCCCTCTAACAAAAACGAACCATGGTTACATGCAGCAAATAAGCACAGGTTGGTGAACTACGGTGGCTAGGGCTCATACTTTTCCGGTGATATTGTAAAGGAAAGACCGCTGGAAATTCGAGAACGTGACCGTCGACCTTCTTTGACCAGGACCTCAACGTTGAACGTTGAACCACCGACGACCGTGATGGATTAGATGCTTCTTCAGTACCCTTAGCGTTAGCTCTTTGCAGGCGCAATATGAATAAGGTCGTTTGGTAAGTCTTGGTCCTACGACATTCCGATAATTTTTTCATACTTTTTTCAGTAATTCTCCCAGTAACTTTTTTTGTCTGTGCAACGAATCTAATAGACATTGTCCTCTCTTCCTCGTTTGCCGATTGTATCCTTGAGGGCCTATAGCTATCAGCGAATTTGCAGACGGGATTCCAGGATGGATTGGGCAGGAATTGCTTTGCAACTGAGTCATACCTGACGGTAAAAGATAGGCCTCTTCGTACGGGAAGATGTCATCGCAGCCAATTCGCGAGGTTTCGGTACGTCTCATGCTGTCAGCTCTGTTGCAATATCTGAATTTGCAATCTAGGGCTCTATACGAAAGTATCTTCGGTTCATGGCATCATGCTACAAAGAGCACGAGAGCATCGAGCAGCGAATTCCCTGAATGATACCGTAGTCTCAGATATCCAGATCCCAAACTTGGGCTTTCTGTGTCCGTCGCTAAGAAAAGCTTGACAAAACCAGTCTCTTCTGCGTTTCTGCCTCGACGACTGCTCAGTGTCACCAACTGGGATACCCGTAAGTATTTGTACATTCATCGTGAAGTAACTCGAGTGCTATTTCGAATCATTAGAATCGTCATCATCATCATCGCCGTCTTCTTCACTGTCGCCTTCGCCTTCCTCCGGGTCAATCCCGTCAATCAGCTCAAGAAACGTGTTGATCAAGGTCCGAACCTCCTCCTTCACTTCTTGAAGCTGGTCGTCTGATGCTTCTGTCTGTAGGACGTACAAATCACTCCACTCCGATTCTTTCATTTCACTCTGGCTCGAGGTGATATGCCTAGAGTCGGTCGAAGGAAAGTTGGCGTCGGAAGGGCAATCTGCATGATCGCGAGAAGCCTCTTTCCTAGCGATATCGCTAGGATCACCTCGTACGCACATTCTCCATGTCCAGATATCTCCAACTCCAGCGATGGCCAGGACCTTGGGCTGGTGGGGATAACCTCGGAACAGGTAGTTGGCTTGATTCTCGGCTTGGCTGCAGGCGCTGGATAGATAGATCGAGTTTGCTTTGGATAAATCCTTCTCCTTGCCTCCCTCGCTCAGACTGGCAGTATTCTGACGAGTTCTGCGTTTGATTTCCACAATGACAGGAATCCAAGGCAAGGTTTCGGGTGGTTTGAAAACTCCGGCGAAATCGGTAAGAAAATGGCGCAATAAAGACTGAGCATCAGGTGAGTCCTTTTTGGGGTTGATATCTGGAGGTTCATCGCTGTCTGGCAGGTCAGAGCTGAATACCTCGTACATGGAGGCGCGGGCCTCAGGACTGGCCTCTGGGATGGGAGAAGCTACCGGGATACCATCGTCTGCTTCGGGACTGTACAACCGTCGTCGTTTAACACCACGGGGCCCTATGTTGTTGGTCGTAGTGACAGAAACAGTCAAAGTGGCGACCAAATAATCTCGAGTACGTGTCGAGGTGATATTCAGCGGATCTGTCTCACTGCTCTCGTCGACGTCGGAGTCTTCGTCGTCAACCATGATAGTGTTGGCCTCTGCTTCGTCATCAACCTCCACTTCATCATCGACCTCTTGATCCAGCTCATCATCATCAGGCTCTTTGTCATCGACCTCTTCAAGATCACCATGCTCATCCTCGTCGAGCTTTGGTTCAACATGGTCTTTCTCGTCTTCTTTCTCCAGGTCCTTTTCGATGGGAAATTCATCCAAATGATCCATGTGATCATCATCATGCAAGTCATCGAACTGAGCATTCCACAGAGGGAACTGGGGAGTGAAGCTGAAGTAAGGAATGTCCTCTGACAGCTCTGGCAGGACGAAATTCCACACGATATACCAAAAGTACTCGCGCAGCTTGAAGTTGATAAACGGGTCGAGACACATGACTATGAGAGCAGCTAGGTGGACAGCAGGATCAACTTGGGGCAAATCAGCCCATGTTCGAGGCCTGGCGCGAGGAGTGGCACTAGGATTAACCATTGCGGCGACTGGGGAAAACTGAGTGGGTCAGATTTGTTCACTCTCCTTTTGAAGAAACACCGCTTCCATTGTCCGAACTTTCTATTGTTCAAAATTTATTGTTTTTTCTAAGTAGTTGTCCCTTTGTCTGTTTTCGGTTTTCGGTTTGGTCACGATAGGATCACGTGATCGCTCGTTTATCATGACCGCAAGTCATTCCCACGCCGACATTGACCAGGCCAACATTATTGTGGGTCGCCCTATTTCTGTGCTACCCTTGCTAAAGGTTCTTCAGCTCAATGTCGTTATACTTCAAAGAGGATGAAGAAATGGCCATCTTCGGTCTCATACCTGACTGCAATGTCATGGTTCAGCACTATTTCGAGAATGGTCTTGCCACACAATCTCAGAAAGCTCAACTGGCAAGAGGCAACGCCGTCCAACGGTCTCGAGCAATTGGGGACCTCTTGACTTCCGCTGTTGGCGCGCTTCGCCATGCCACTGGGCTCCCCGAATTGTTCACCACTCTCGTCTGGATCGGACAGACCGAGCCGATGGTATTCATCAGATTGCGCTCAACCAAATCACCGTCCGCTGAACGATTTCAGTCCATCGAGAAGCTGAGAAGCCTTATAGGCATCACAGAGGACCCTGATTGGTATTACTCTTACCAGCACCCTCGACCAGCTTGCTTCAAAGGATTCAGACCACCACGGGAAATCTCTGCTCGTCGACTCCAGGATAAATTCCTCGACGAGCTCCTTGCTCGATATCCTTTGGACCCCAATTACAGGATCGTTACCTTCGAGGAGCAGCGTCTCGCGCGCCACCAGAAGAGTTTGGCAGAGATTGACGAGAAATTGGCGAAACTACGGGCTCCCAAATCCGAGAGGCGTGAGGCATTGTTGGCACGTCGTGAGCATCTCCAGAACATGGTTCAGCGCGTCCAACGGAGAATAGAAAAAGAGAACTTGCTTTCGGGACAGAGCTTGACACAAATGTCAATCGCATCATAGATTTGGGCACGTATTTTATGTATATTACTGTCGAATTTGTATCGCTATATAATTTTACATTTTCCATGATTTCGGGGGGAAAGCCCGCTTCATAGTATGAAATACCCAGCCATGGCTAATCAGATAGGTTTTTGAAGGTCAAAAAGGATCAACTCAGTAAGTCGCCTGTGTAAATGTCTCCGACCCTGTGCCTGGTCCCATCTTCGAGGTCCTTCGAAAGCGATCTGCTGCTGGAGCCTGCAGTACCAGATGGGATGAACCCTTGCAGGCAGAAGGTACTGGCGAAACTGGTAGGAAGCAATCACCTCTGGGCTGACCATGACTGGAAAGCATTGGCGGAAGGAGTGAAAGAGCAAACTGTTGTATGTGTCAACATTTCAACTTCTCTGTATATGTGAACTCTATACGACGACCTAAAACAGTCAGAAACTGAAGGAAAGATGAACCATGGCTACATACAGGAAGTAAGCAAAAGTTGGCGAACTACGGCGGGTAGGGCTCATACTTTTTCGGTGAGATTGTAAAGGAAAGACCCGATTGGCGCAATTGAGCTATATGAGCCAGCTCGAATGTACGAAGGGTTTCTCGCTGATGAAGAACAACTTTTGTCAGCCTGGAACATCGGGAATCTGACGAAAATCGCGACTCTATCATGTCAAGGACCAACGACTTCCTCACAGGTTTCGGCTTCTTCTCTTCTTCCTCGTCACTGCCATAGTCAGTATGGGTGTAATATCCTTCTTTGGGGGCCACCGGTGAAATTGTAAATTGTGTCAGATTTGGAAGAGGGACTGTCGTATTATCGAGGTTAGGGATAAAATACGATGTCATTCCGGGTAAAAATAAAAATGAGATAAGTGATGCTGGAGGTGTCGCAAAGGAAGTGCAGAAAGAGCGGGTTCAAACTGGTTTTGAAATTCACGAGCTCGAGACATGTCAAGGTGCATTGGGAGCGGGACAGCATGGAGCGTGAAGCGAATGTAATATACCACTCGTCTCCATCAAGTCGCAAGGTCGTCAAAGTTGGCAATGCCAGTTTGTCCAGCAGAGAAGAGGCCCCGATGCCCGTCACTGATAGATCAATGAGCTTGGGCAAGGTCACCATTGGCTGTAATATTTCGTCTACAGCACTGGAGTCGTAAGATTGAGACACAATGAAAGTGAATCAAGCTGCAAATGATTCCATTCGTCATGCGAATCCGCTATGTAGGTTGTGATGTTGGCCCAGGGAAGCTGAAGACGAGGTGAAACAAGGCGCTCTTCGTTTTCAGAATCAGAGTCTGATTCTAGGCTTGATTCTGGTCCGTAGAAAATGTCGATTTTACGCAGTGCTGGCGCAATTTCAAACATGGTGTAAGGGTCGTCGGGATAGGCGCGCTTCGCTGAAAAGGAAACGCGCAATTCTTCGAGAGAATTGATCTGACCGCGGATTGGCGCTAAATTCTCAAGACGTTCCAGGTCGACGCTCAGTGACCTCCATCGTTGTGATGTGGGAAAAAGTCTCTTCACGATCCTGCCCGACGGTAGGAGCCGGCCGGGAGATTCAGCATCCTAATATCGAGAGGAAGGGTGACCTAGAAGATTGGAGGATGTTGAACAGCACTGCTGCTTTTGGAATCGATCTGGTCAGATCAACGGTGGTCCAAATCTGGGGGAAAGAGCATGCAATGTCTCGCCATCGCTGACAGAGAAGGCTGAGATGACAAGGGGAACTTGTTCTGCGGATGATCTCTCGTCTCCGAAACCACTATAACGATAAGATTCCGAGTCGGAGTCCCAGTTGGCACCCTGCGTTGGCTGCATGTAGAATCTGAAAATCTCTCGCAAGACCTCTCCACTTTGTCCTCCTTAACAGCTCGTTTCGCGTTCTCCTCTCGGTCTTCCAGATGGTCCAGCACGTTTTTGAGCGTCCAGATTTGGGCCTGGATACCTGCAAGCTCAGCCTCTCGCAAGGCGACATTGCCTCGGATAGCGGCGATAACTTCCAAGGAAGGGGGTTCGTTGGTTTTAGCGAGTTTGGGAAATGTACGACCTGGACCCTGGTGCAGAGGGGGAAATCGTGGAGGTATTGATTTCCACAACGCCAGCACTAAACGGAGGAAGGATAATGATAATTCATCGTCTTCCGTGAAACTTGTGAGCCATTGGCATGAACACGTCCAATATTGTCACCGTCGTGACTAAAAAAACCAGAAAATTGATTCAGTGACTGCTGGTGATCCCGGTCCGAGGCAAATCGTGACATTGTTCACACGCTTCTGTTCCTCGCGAAGTCGGCGATCTGGCGTTAGGAATTATTTATCCAGTTGCTTTTCTCCTGGTGAGCAGAATTTTGGTCTAAGTCAAGGTTCAAATAAAGATGTTCTACTATATTCGCTCGGGATACGATATCATGAAGAAAACTATAAAGGAAGGCAACGAGTCAGAAATAAATAAAGTATTGTCCAAGTCCTGCGAATCCTCAAGCGTCAAGCACCACTGGCAGCGGCCTCAATGAGAGCGGCCACGCCAGGGTGTCTCGGCTGGATGGAGAATTGAAAGGGCTTTGGGTGGCTAAACGATCGTTAAGTTGAAGTTTCGCCTGCAGCAAATCAAGATACCTGATAGTCCCAGACGTATTTTCATGAACCGGAACAATAATATCTCCAGCCTCGTCGACAGCGTTGGTGATATTGAACACCGCAAGCAAGGTGGCAATATAGATCCAGAGCGAGTCGTGCGCCAAGTATCGACCTGGGCAAATACGACGAGCAAAACCAAAGCAGAGCCGTCTGGGGTCGGCCTGCTGAGATTTTTCATCGCCCATGAACCGAGTGGGGTCAAAAACGAAAGGATTCGGATAAGTCGCGGGGTCATGGAGCATTGCCCAGAGGTTAGTGATGATAATTGAACCTGTTGGAATACCGTATCCTTGGACAACCGTATCCTCCAAGGCAGTGTGGGGCACACCTGCAATATTTCGTCGGTTCAATGATCTTTAGATCACAATGGCACTCACCCAAAGGAGCAATGTTGTGCCATCTGAAGGTCTCCTGAAACCTTTTCAATAAAATGAAATAATGTATCACTACTAATGCGAACCTTGACGAGCGCTTCCACATACTCCAGTTTGTGGCGGTCTCCGAGGTTTGGCAATCTGCCAGGACAAGCGCGGTCAATCTCAGCCTGGGCGGCCTTTTGGACCTCTATTCAAAGGAAGAATCTTATTAGAACGATGCGAATGAATATGAATATGATACCTGGATGCAATATCATTGCAAGAACAAATCCATGTTGCGAGGAAACAGTTGTGTCAGCTCCGCCTGATACAAAAATTCAACCGTTGAAGCATGAAATCCAGACTATAAACGTACCTCCGTAGATCGAAGCGGCGGTGTGCTGTAGAATAAACCGAGTCAAAAAGAAGCCGTGAAGACGAAGAAAAACGAGAACCTTGATGTTGAACACATCATTGTCAGTCAGCGTGGCGCCATGGTTCTCCAACGCTCTGTTCACGAACGAATCTCGCGCCTCTCCAGAACTCTACAGAAGAAATTAGACAAGGCCTGGTCCTGAAATGACGAGACTCACGATAAGCAGCTTCGAATATATATAGGGCTTTTCGACCATATCGTTAAAGGCCTGACGAAATTGGTCTGCAAGTTTCTTGAAACCTGCACCAGGGAACCACGAAGGAATGTAACGAAGAGAAGGAACAAAGTCGACTGCGAAAGCGCCTGCAACTTGATAGTGAGCGCAATTCGATGGAACAAGAATAGGACATACCAGGCGTCGTCGCTGCACTGAAATTATCATTGGCCTCTTCGATCAGTTCAATGAAAGGATCCGAGTCGTCTTGGACTTCGATACCGTAGGCCAGTTGCATTATAATCGAACCAGCCGTCCTAGTGCAAGGATAAGTCTTCGATCTTGAAACCAATACAGAGGCTCACCGTCGAAGATTCTTGACTAGTTCTTGAGGATTGTTGAGCATATGCTGCAAGAACTTGACGCTCTCGGTCTCGAGCAAAGTATGATACTTTTGGACGGCATGATGCGAACCCATTTCGCCTGCGAAATAGGTACGAAATTGCTCGAAGCGGGGCGAGAAGTCATGAAGGACGAGGGTCTTGGAGTAACCAACAAGCTCTCCTGCGAACTCGAGTCGAGGACGGCCAGCAAACGTGACACCACGACCAACCCGCTCGAGCTCCTTCATGATATCGCCCGAGTTGACGATGAACATGTGCTTGCCGCCGACGTTGATATAGACAATTCCACCTAGAGGTAATACCAGGTCAACGAGGTACATGGATGCAACGAGACACCTACCCCATCGTTGGCCCCATTCAGCGTAGGTCTTCCAGGCACTTTCGGTTGGAATATCGCGCAAATTCTAGAAGAGACAAATTTCAGTGGCAATACTTTCAACGACGAGCTCAACATACACCGAAAATAGGGAGCCCTTTGGGACCTGGAGGGAATGGAGCAGCTTTGAATGACATTGCGGCAGACGCAACTTTTTGACGTCGAAGATGGGGTACGAGCAAATTCGAACGATGGTGGAGTGAAGAGACGAGAATTTCAATTGAGTTTAAACTCCAAAGAAACGAGGCCAGGGCTGTGTCGTATATCTCCCGCGTAGTCTGGGAAACTTTCCATCAGAAAGATCAACGGCGCTACGGTTTTGGGAGGTTGAAAGACATGTACAGTAAGAAATACCAGGCAACGGTATCGGCCTTTCTTGAAGTACGGACCCTGCAACTAACGAAATTTGACACGTCGATATCTTTTGGCAGGGATGCAAACAACAACACTTTCAAAATGACACAGACTGCAAAAAAGAAAGTCCAAGGGCAGCGGATTCGGTCCTCTTTATCTCCGTGAAGCCGATGATCTTGCATTTCACTCTTCAACTTGGACCTGAGCTTGCACTGCAATCGAGTGCTTCAAGTACTGCTGCTGTGCGCCACCGGCCAAATATAGCGATACCAATCTATCAGCCGGAAATGGGCGAGTGAGAGAAAGATTGGAGAAAGACACGTCGATTTGATCATCACTTCTCCAATTTTTAATACCCTTTTTTCGAGTTTGTCAGGCCTTTAATTCAAATTGAGACTTGAAGTTCCTCGATTTAAGTCGAATCAACACTTGCGGGGCCGATGCCACGAATGCCTCAATTCAGAAGGTCAGAAATTTTGATGGGTCTGATGAAGGCGTTGCTTACAGAAAGACACTTGACATCGGGTACGAGAACAGAATTTGGTTCTCCCGTGTCTTTGCGTTTGTATACTCAAGACAGGGTTAGCACAGATGCCGGCTGCGACATGAGACACTAAATTTTGGATGACTGGGGCTCTTGTATAATCTGCGGTGTGTAGGAACCGATTATTTTGTGGCAAATTATTTTCTCTGCATGCTGGACTTGTAGACGTGAGGACTTGGAAGCGGCGAAAAAACAGCGATGCGACTGAGGTCAAATAGAAAGGTACGAGCCGATATGCCGAGTCGGAGGTTGATAAATGATGACGCGCGCTAGCCTCTTTGTAACCTTGTCAAGTCCGCGAGCATGATTATCCATCTCAAGCGGTGCTTCGCACCAGTTCCCTGAGCTCTCCGGGTGCTCTGCATATGAATATGAACGTTTAGCATACTATACCGAGCGAACGGAAGGACAGTCAAAAAAAACAATATTCACCGATATGTACTGTTGTTCAAGAATTGCAAACGAGATAAAAGACACTTCTTACTTAGCGAGCTTCAACCTTGCGGACAAAGGTGACCAGAAAGAAGAGGGAATGGCTCCAATAGGCTCTAATGTTGAAGGGTTTCCACTACAGTTTCACGCAATGTCGAAATAAATATAGCAGATCGAGTCTGACCGCCGTATCGGTCCTGCGGCACTCCGGATGTAAAATCAGGTTTGAAATCAAGAATTCACCATATTGATTCCATGGTTCGAGTCTTGAATTCTTTTACGCAGGACATTAGTCATTTTCTTGTTTGGTACCAGGTGGATAGTCGCAAATTTCAGGGGAGAGGTCAGTCAAAGGTTGAGTTGCAGCTTTTGCTAAGTCAGAGAAAGTTCCAGAACATCTTATATAAACGGGATCAATTGGACCTTCGGGTTTGTCCGTGGGTTACAGAGTACCCTCTTCTCCTTACGGAGTTCGGGATCCGACACGTTGTTTTTCTCGCCCTAACGCCTCAGGAGACGACATGCCCCAATCTGACATGGGCTGAGAAGCCTGGACGAATCCGGCATGACTTGGCGTCGCAACATCTCTAGTTATAAAGTTGTTCTTCTCCAGCCGACCGTTTCCCACTTCGGTTGCAAACTCTCGTTCAAGAACTATGGCTCCCCTTCAATCAGTCATTCCGACCGCCAAAATGCTCAATACCAGGTAGGTTGATTTATTCTCGCTGTGCGCCCTTGCTCATCGGTATCGGTTCGTTCAGCATCGGTGTCATGATACTTGGCGTCGTTTTTAGTGCACTGCTGTTCGGTATTTCAATCGTGCAACTCAATTTCTACTTGTATTGTGAGCCGATTTTTATCAATTATTCGTGGCGTCCCAATCTCATTTTCATCGCAGGGTACGAGAAGGATCGATTCTACTTAAAATCAGTGGTACATCCTTTACCTGGTCGTCTTTCCAAGGTTGCTCAATTCCTAATAGGTGGTCTTTGTCGTTCTAATGGATGCTTTCCACCTTGGCCTGGTTATTCACGCCAGTGAGTCTACTACAGCTATGGATTTTCCTGCTCATTGCTCATCGTCTGGACTAGTCTATTATTATTCCGTCGTTAATTACAAGTAAATGTTCGAAGTATTTCAGGTCCCTGTATGCTAACTTTCCTTCAAAGCAACCCAAGTGCGTTGCAGTATGTCGTTTGGTAAGCAATTCTTTACATTGATGAAGCAATCTCGTAGCTGATCGAGTCTCCAGGAGCGCTGTGGTGAGGCCCTCTTTTCGATTATCTGCCAGTCAAGGTTAAATAATCTGGCTTAGATCGAGGCAGTTCCGACGGTGAGCGCCACACATGTCCGCTGCTTTATCCTTACTCATCCTTTGTCGCAGGCCATCACAGCATGCATCGTTCAAGGGTGAGTCTTGCTATTCTTTGCTTGACGACTCTATTGTTAATTGGATTCCAGGTTCTATGCCTACCGTATCTGGGGACTCAGCAAAAGTTACATCGCCACTGGTCTCGTTGCTCTGATGATTTCGGCGACCCTGGGTTCGTTTGAATTTTTTGAACTTTTTCTGATACATATTAACACTATCTTTATAGGCTGTGGAATCAGTACGTAGTATTCTTGTGTCTCGCTTCGTTGACTGAAGGACCATCATTTAGCCTGGTTGGTCAAGGCTATGCAAAGCCCCACTTTCCTCGAGCTGAGGGAAGTATCGGTGAGCCGCCATTCTGACTCGTCATTTCGCTTCTCACTGATCCATCGATAGCCAATTACCATCACCATCAATGGTCTCAGTGCGGGTGGAGATGTCTACATCGTCGTCGTCCTTTGCTTCCTCCTCTATCGTGCCAGAACTGGCTTCAAAAAGTAACTTCTTGGTCGATCTCTTGCTCCTTCGTTAACTGATCCTAATAGATCAAACAAGATGATCAGTAGACTGGTGAGTCTTGTTGATGATAACAGGGCACTCGATACTGAAGTCTCCACAGATTATGTTCATGGTTGAAACTGGAATGTGAGTCGAAATTGTCTCGCTGCATCGGGTCAGAATGCTGACAGTTTATTTGTCTAGTTGTACTACGTACGTTCCCCTGCCAGTCCGTATTCTTTTCTTCCATTTATCATGGACTGCTCAGCCTCTTCGCGATCGGTTCCCTCGTTGCGGTGAGTCTTTCAACTTTTTTCAATTTTTTGAAGCTCATCGCCGCAGGTCGCGACCTCTCCAGATTCGCTCATTTATTCCTTCTTCTATTTCTGTATCGGAAGACTCTATAGCAATTCCCTGCTGGCCGGCACGTCAAGTTGATCCTGCGACAAAATTATATTGACATTTCCCTCAGCTCTCAATGCTCGCCACTGGTTCCGAGCGACCGACAAGGATTCTGAGTCTTACTTGATGATGTCGGTTCCAGTAGCTCAACCTGTCACCCCCGGTCAACACCGCCATCAGCGCCCCTTCACTCCATGTCTATGTCGAGACCACTCACGAAAGAATGGTCGACAGCGACATCAAGCTCAAGCCTAGTGATTCAGTAGGTTCAAGTTTGTCGTCGTCCAGCGAGAGCTTATTGGTCTTGCAGAACGAAAGCCTTGGCACCGTCAAGGAAGAAGAAAAGGTCGACCTCGACACAGCTGCTCGGGCTGTCTAAATATCCCTCCTCCAAAACTTCAAGAATTATAGAGCTCTCGCTCATTCATTCATCTGCTTTTCGATTTATAGAGAATAATAAAAGTGTACCATAGTATTATTACCGATATAGTTGTGCTACATTTGTCGTAGTTTTTCTTCTGTCGTTCAGCTTAATCGAAAATTGTCGTCTTTTTAAATGCCTTGAATCTGAGATGGAAGGCGTCATGTCGAATCGATGCCTGCAAAAGATATTTGGCCAAGGTTGTGGATATGATGGTCATGAGCTGCTCACCGGCGTACTAGATCGTCTTGTCGACAAAGCTCGTACTCTCGAGGAAGGTCTGCTCCGTCATGAAGGACCAAGCATACATCAGCCTCAGATCAGCCATATTGAAAGGTCTTGTCCCCCGACGCTGCCGCGGGTCTTCAAATTCGAAGGGGGCCTTCCAGGATTCGAGAGGAAAAAGGCAGGAACAAGATGTTCAACGATTGACCAACATCGTCCTTTCAAATGTTTGAATCCAGCAGAAACAGGACCGTTGATTGACTGGCGTCGATATATTGTCTGACCAGGGCTCTCCCAAGATGAAGGACCTAGAAAAACAACAGCCTCAGTACCAACCAGATCTAAAGACATTACCGTCCGACGCCATCCAGACGTCTCGCTAGAGAAATTGACCGAGACGACGCCTGCGGGAAACAGGAGAAACCGAAGATTGGATGAATAGACTTTTGCCAGGTTTTATTCAAATCGTTGAAGAGTCCAGCCGCATGAAGATGAAGACCGGCTTTGAAAATTCTGGGGGTTGAAAAATGAGCGAAAAGACCGTCGATAAGACGCCTATGAATCACCAATGAATTCTGAAGTCCGATGGTCCGCCCGGCGGTCGAAAGAGTTTGTTCAAGTTGAGGAAATCAACGAAGGAAGTCGTTCCAGGGTACTGATCAGGAAACAAAACAAAAAGACAAGGGTATAGGTCGAATAGAGCAAGGAAAATCAAGGTCTTCACGGGTTTGAAAGACGACTGAAATCACCATTGCGGTTCTGTCGAGGTTTAAATTCATCGGACCGGTTGATCCGGCAAAATGTCCTTGTCAAGAGTCAAGACAGTACGATTGGATACCACGTTCAATTGTCAACAAACGAGCCTTCATCATCATCCCAGCCTAGAGTTTCTGGGGCGATTCCCCACTGCCTCAGCATGCTTCCGAGGGTGTCTTGGCGCACCTCTTCTTCAACCTCCTCCGAATCCATAACAGTCTCTTCTGATTGCTCCAGTCCTTGTTCATCTTTCTTCTTTTGCGGTTCGTCGTCCCAGCCCCAGGACCCTTGCTCCGCTGCCCCCTTCAGTCTTTTCGAATTGCCACCATCAGTCCAGCCCCAAGAATCTTGAAATCCTCTCTTGCCATCAGCGCTGCTCTGTTTTCCCCAATCTCCCGAACCTTGACCATTGTCTTTTATCAAGTCCCAAACCTCCCAAGCCACGTCTCGTCCAGCTTCGGTCCAACGCTTGGCTAAATCAGCTAGAATTTGCTCTTCACTGGTCGTCTTGACCTTCACTGCTCTTTTCAGAACCTGGAGTTTCCGTTCGAGAGCTTGGATTGTCGGAGTAAGACGTATAGAAGAATTTGGCTTCGACGAAACCTCAGCTGAAAGAGGAGGTTTGAACTGTCCAGAGGCTCTTTGCGTTCGATGTTTGATTCTGGGATCAACAATTGGAGCTACAGGCGAACTGGGTATATCCTGAGACGGCTGGACTGGAATTGGGGGAATGTTTTTCGCGATTTCGGGCTTCTTCATGAGTGGAGATCGGAATGGAGTCTTGAGCTTTTGGTGCTGTATTCTTTGGGAAATCATTGTCGACCTTTTGGGAGCTGACATTGGCTACGAGTTTTATTAGTAGATAATCTTCGAAGGAAGGACCCTTACCTTCGGATCATCAGTCTTGTTGGAATGGGTTATAGACTCGGAAGCAACTTTTGTCTAGATAAACAGATTGAGCACTCGTCGAAAGAGCGAAAGAGTGGTGTCAGCTTACCTGGCTCGGCTCTTGATCAATAATAAACAAACTTGTTTCGATGGCGTCCATCGAGATTTCAACAGAGGTGGCGATTGTACAGACAGGGTCTGGGCAATCATCTTCGAAAGGTGCAGTTGTTTGCGAGGAAGGTAAATCGGGTTCTGAAGAGATGATCGGAGGAGATGATGATGGCGGCGACGATGAAGGGAGCAGGGAGTCAGAATTACGGTCCTGGGTTAATAATGAGCCATTATCAGATTCTGAAGGAATCTCGTCAAAAGTTGGAAGAGAGTTGGAATCGAGGATCTTAATGTCAGTACATGCGTCCTGGTCATGGAGCTGGGAGGGTATAACGGTTCCGATGTCGATATCCATTGATGGAAAAGAGGCGATAATGTCGGTTTTCATGGTCGCTGCAGAAGGGCTCTCAGCGGAATGGGTTCGAATTGATGAAGGGTATTGCGGACTGCGATCATTTGATCTGGAAATGGAGGGAATTTCTGAGAGAGTAGATGATTCGGAAGCAGGCTTTGGTGAATGAGTCAGACTAGCTGGAGCAGAAGTGATATCTGAAGCATGTATTTCTGGGTAAATATGAGTATCGATGGATCCACTGCTTGTAGCAGAAGAGGAAGAGGGTTCGATGGGTTCTTCTTCGGGATTTCTCATCGGAGTGCTAGTCTCTAGCACGATATTGGTCGAGTTGTCGTCTTGTAGATCTGAAAAAAAAAAGTTGAGTTGGAGCGGGGCTTTTCAGAGCAATCAGACCCACGAAGCACCGGTTCAGACTGATCCATTGTGTAAATTTTCTCGCCACCTTCGGGATCCAGCAGCATAGCGTTCGAATCGTTGGACATATTTCTGCGGGATTACTGTATGCGCGTCGGAAGCAAGTCAGCGTGACGTGCATGTGACGTGACTGGATCAAACTGAAACTGAAACTGACTCCAAGGCTTGTCCAAGGGCAGCTGGCCCGGCTTTTCCAACCGATGTCTTCTGACTGTAAAGGACCAGCTCGAAAACTCTGGCTATCCGCTGGACTGCCCGAAGATGCGCTTGAGCACCTCCACTTGTCCAAGGATCCAGATCCAGTTCTAAATTCCTCGTTCAGGCTTGGTACAGCAGCTCAGGTAGCACGAAATCCTTGATCTATGGCCTCCCATTGATGACCAAAAGACTGCTATAGGCCTTGCTGCATTGTCGGCAGCCCATTTGCATCGTCTCAGAACAGGTTTGATGCAGGATGTCAGCGTGGAAGCAAGACATGCAGTCCTCGAGTTTCGCGAGTACCTTTTCTTTATATTGAACCTAGCTGACCTTAGATAGATAGCGAAGCTTGGTACAACATATCCAATGAAGCGCCAAAGAAAGTCTGGGACACGATTGCAGGCCTTTATCAGACGAGGAATAGAGGCTGGGTCCGGATACATACTAACTTTCCACAGTGAGTTTCGATAATGAAACGGACGCCTCTAACGATGTTGTCAGCCATCGAAAAGGCATTTTGGACCTTCTCAACGTGGCCGATTCGGCTCAATTAGCAAAGAAACAAGTCCAAGCTGCACTTTTACAGTGGGACAGTGTTTCATTTGAGACGGAAGCTGCTTCCCGAGGACTCTGTGCCACAGCTCTCAGATCCTTTGAAGACTGGGATGATTTACAAGGTGACGCCTTTGTCGGGGTCCTGCCCGTCGAAATCAGGAAGGTCGGAGAGGCCCCACCTCGCATTCCGATATCCGGAAACAGACCCTTGGATGGAACTAGGGTCCTCGATCTCAGCAGAGTCTTAGCAGGTCCTGTCGCAGGCAGAAATCTCGCCGGTATGTAGGAAATGAACGTTGACTGTTCATCCGACCACAATTTTCTCAGCTCACGGAGCCGATGTTCTGTTGGTTACTTCGCCCAAGCTTCCAGCGCTTCCAGCTCTAGACTTGGATACTTCCCGAGGCAAGCGGACGACCCAGTTGGATCTGACAATTCCTCATGACAAGCATGTTCTGGAAGAGCTAGTTACCGGTAAGTTCTTTAGGCAATACACGGCGACAAAACTAATTGAACTAGGTACCGATGTATTTCTGCAAGCTTATCGACCAGGAGGCCTGGCATCAAAGGGATTCTCCGTCGACGATGTAACCCGAATGAAACCAGGTATCGTATACGCAAGTCTCACAGCCTGGGGCTGGCAAGGAAACTGGAAGGAGCGCAAAGGGGTCGGCAATCTGTCATCTTCATGGGTTTCCGACTGAATTCCGATTCCATGTCTAGTTCGACTCCTTAGTACAAACCGCCACCGGATTCAATGTCGCCGAGGGTCGGGCATTTTCTCTGTACGACAAATCTGATGACACACGACCACGACCTTTCCCGGTGCAAGCGCTTGACCATGCTGCAGGCTACTTGCTTGCCTTTGGAATCAATACCGCTTTGTGTAAAACCATCGCTGTAATTATTCATTCATGCTCACAAATCTTGAAACCTGATTTGTATTCTTCATAGGACGGTGGTTCATACGAGGTCCGTGTTTCTCTTGCTGCGGTCGGACAATGGGTCCGGTCATTAGGGGCGCCTGGACGCCGAAACAGGGTTCACAGGACGGCCGCTGCCCTCGAAAGATGACCCAGAAATTTTATCGCTGCTGAAACTCTGGACAGAGTCAGAGACGCCGACTCCAAGGTCGATGTCAGCGATTTCACATGCTGGTATCCTTTCCAAGACCCCCGTGCGAGAAGGGCGGGATAGCGTGGCGCCCATGGGGCTCAACAAGAATGCTCCGAAATGGTAATTGAACGTATATATATGTACAACAGCTGAATGAATGAAATATGATACAAAATGGATATATATATATTAACCCTCCAATGAATCAAGAAATAGTGCGTAAGCTTCGTCGCGTCGTTCGCCGTAGTGGTGGATGTGATTCCAAGACGGAAATTTCGATATCATGTATCTCGAGTTTCGGTACTATTTGTCGGGTCTCCGTCTTTTTTCGCTTCGACGGTGGTTCGAGTTCGATTTCATCGTCATCAATTGGCCTCTTTTCCGATGTCTGACTCGCGGAATCTGGCCTAGAAGCGAATCGAGTCAATGAACGGATCGATGTGCAAGTCCAAGTTACGCACTGTTCCGGGTTTCTCCTTTGTTGCATCAACACGAGCAATTGGTGCTCCAATCGATCTCTTTCGAGCTTCATCTTCATCGCCTGTTCCTTCGCCGAACGAGCGAGGCCAAGAAGTCCTGTTCACGGTCAGCAAAAAGTCAAAAATTATATATAAATTATTCACCCATGGTTGCTGCTGCGTGCAGTTCAGCACGCTTTCTCCAGAGATCACAGTTTATTCGCATTGCATCGTTTTCCGCTTTCAAGCGCCCACATTCGGCTACGACTGCTCGCTGGGTCGTAAAGCGCTCCATGTTTGCAACAATGGGTTCCGAGTCGAGATATAGGCGACGAATGCTTGGCTGGAGATGAGGTCTCAGATGTGGAGGAAAGAGACTCGGATCAACGTTCACTATTAAAGTGGCGTTAACGAGGTCAGTACAGAAAACCCTAGGAAAATTGGGCTCACCGATGGTATACACTGCACGACAAGATGGACAATGTTGCAGGGGAAGGATAGGTTTAATCGCATTTATAGCCCTGCAGATACATGCATGACAAAATATATGACCTGGACATGGCTTGTCAACAAAGCGGTTTACCGAAATCTATGACTAACCGCAAGGCAAGGCTACGGGCGATTTGAGGTCATCAATACAGATGCTGCAAGAGGGCATTGTGAATAACGATGACGAGCCAGTAGAGCTGGGCCTTTATATATGTGTGACCACTGGCGGCCTGCAGGTCGCCACGAGTCTAGAAGGGCTTATGTCTGCCGAACTGATATAAAAGCCGGAGAAGAGCGGTCTGGGTAGCACTCGGTGAAATTTTAGGACCGAGCCAGGTCTGACAGACAAAAGCTGGAACAGGTAAAGATTACGAGCACGTGTTTTGTCGTCTTCATTGAGTCGTTGGAGATATTAAAAGGCCTGTCCGGTTGCAAGGAAAGCCGTAGAGATCTAGTCATTTTCTCAAGGCAGCCGTTGAAGCGCTTGATACGCGTTTCCGCGACCATTGGACGCGTAAGCCTCATTACCATTGGTCTTGAAAGCTAGATTAAACTCGCGACGGAGTCGGTATGTCCGTGCGCAGCGATAAAAGGTGAGAAGAAGCAGAAGACAGCTCCGGAAAACATATCCCCGAAGTCTCGCACCTACTAGGCGCATGTGTCACATAGGTGACGACGGGATTCATGCCGCACGACCATGCCTTATTGGGATGTGACCAATCATCATGATCATTTCTTTACAAGTCCATCAGCGACTGTCCAGGTCCTGTTTATTCCCGTTATTTGCCTCACAATTAAGGAATAACATATCTGAAAGCGAGCAGCGGGTAAAATATTCCCGCTTCGCCACTCACGGTTCTGAATTGTTGCCCTGTTTGATGCAGAGAATCATAGACACAGACTCCTGGGGGTACGGGTCTCACTTATTCGCCAAGGAACTCATTTAAAGGATAGAGGTTCGTTAAAAGACCGATCTACCACTCAAAAAGGATACCGGTATAGCTAACCAGCCCACATTCAGCCTGTAGGCTGCCTTCAGCATCGTCTATTCTACGCTGGAACCAATGAAAATATGCATAGGTAGTACGTTTCGGAGCTCAAAGGACTGAGTGGTACAGCCGAGAATGCCTAAAGGAAACCACGACGCACTTGAAAAAAAGAAATATCACAATGACTCATGTGGATTGGTCATATCCCAATAGTAAGGGTCGTGCGGACCTCAATTCCTATCGCCTCGTCAAGGTTTCCAAAGCCATAGAACTTCATTTTTGCTCAACGTTTGGGCATTTCAATCAATTTCAGCCAGTTTTTATTCTAACGATAGGTCTTATTGACTCCGTCGGTCGGACAAATATGGCAACTATACAGTTGATCAGGCCACCCGGCAACAACCGCTGCCGGCGTCATTACTAAGCCAAGCCAAAAATCATCCATTCACCAAACCGACAACTTCCTCAAGAAAAATGGCCAGTCGAATTGCTGCAGTTTCTGTATTTGAGCTGACTTGTTCAATAGGCCGACCAGAAGACGACCCCCGCAAATATCATGAAGGAGCCTCGCATCGACAAGCTGGTCATCAGTGCGTAGCCTTATTCTGATAATTCCTGCAGCAAGCTCACCTCGTAATTTTCAGACATTTCGGTCGGTGAATCTGGAGATCGTCTGACCCGTGCTTCCAAGGTCCTGGAACAGTTAACTGGTCAGACCCCAGTCACCTCAAAAGCTCGCTACACCCGTTCGTACATTCGGTATCCGTCGTAACGAGAAAATCGCCGTCCACGTCACGATTCGGGGTCCCAAAGCAGAAGAAATTCTGGAGCGAGGGCTGAAGGTGAAGGAATACGAGCTTAGGCGCAAAAACTTCTCGGAGACCGGAAACTTTGGTTTCGGTATCCAGGAGCACATCGATTTGGGTGCCAGATACGACCCCGGTATCGGTATCTTTGGTATGGATTTCTACGTGGTAATGGGCAGACCAGGTGCTCGGGTAGCACGACGGAAGCAGAGGAAAGCTCGCGTTGGTTTCCAGCATCGCATCAAGAAGGATGACACAATGGCCTGGTTCAAGTCGAGATTCGATGGTATTATCCTTGTACGTTTCCTTCATTCTTCGTTCAGAATTTTCATCTGACTTTTTCTGTGCAGAAATAGACGTTGTCCTCTCTATGACCATGCGTATGATATTGTCTATGAAAAACCTTCTTTTTGCACAAATGAATGACTCGGTTTCGGTTCTTTTTTGTCTATCCGTGACGCGCCCGAGTCCCTCCTGTTATCCTGTTTCAACTTTGCAGATATCTGTCACCGTGTTGTATACCTGGGCGGTGTCACTACCACTCTTTCCGACTACTCGTGACTCGAAACCTCGTACTTAAAGCTCAAGCTTCATCCAGATCCATTATAGCCATGGCGAGCGACGAGACTGCCTTCATTTCCTACCCATCGACAGCCTCGTTCAAAAACTTTGCAAAGGATCTTCATAGAACCCTGGTTCGCGACGGCGAGATCACCAGTAGTACATTCCTTGGATCAGTCAAGCTCCATGGGTCCAATATCACCCTTGTCTTCCGCCCTAGAACTGAAGTTCAAATCCAGTCGCGGAACCGAATCATCACTCGTGACAGCGATTCCCAAGGCGCTGTTGCATTCCTTTCCGCGATACCACTCGAGCTCATCGTCGACGAGATTCTGAGAGTCCGGAACAAAGGGCGTCTTTACAGTGAAATCTATATCGCAGGAGAGCATTGTGGAGCAAAGATCCAAAAGGGAGTAGCTCTCACCCAACTACCTATATTTTTCGCCATCTTCAACATCCGAATCGACGGTCAATGGGTCAGAGACATGCGAAAGTACAAAAGCGTTTCGCTCGCAAGACGAAACATTTTCAACGTCTTTGACATTGGTCCGACATTCGAGATCAGCATCAACGATCTTGCCAACAAAGCAGATCTCGCCGAAGCTGAAGAGAAGATGATGGCTTTGACAGTCGAAGTCGGTACAGAATGTCCTTTTGCAGTCGCTGTCAGCGAGACTCTTGTAGGTCGAGTGGTTCGAGGACCAGGTCAGTCTCTCTGTTGAATCTATTTCCTCTTGCTCATGTCGATCAGGTGAAGGGATCGTATGGACGCTTGTCGGGCCACCCAGCGAGAAACTTTACAATTACAAGACCAAATGCGAAAAGTTCATGACAGCTAGTCAGACACCCAAGCCCCCCGACTGCAAAGCCCACAGCTAGCATAATGGACTTTGTCGATTACGCTTGTCCCTTGGATGGAAGAAGGCTAGAGCAAGGGATTGAATACCTTGTCGAGATGCATGGCGCTGATCCAGAGCAGCTATTGACCAGGCATATCGGCGAGTTCATTCAATGGGTTACACAAGATACTTTGAAAGAGGAGAGAAGCGAGTTGGTCACTTTCGGGGTCGAGGAGAGAGATGTCAAAAAGGCCATTGCTCATCGAGCAGGAAATTGGTACAAGTCTCGATGCAGATTGTAGTATGCAAGAATACCTTTAGATACAGTTATTACACCTAATTACAGTAGAATACAACAAAAAGTTGATCAATTGGATCGTTGACCTCGTCTCGCCCTTCGTGATTCATCGTTTTCGTTTTCGGCATTATTGTTGTCGTACAGAGTAGATGCTGTCCTGGTCACTGTCCGGTCAACGATAGAAGTTCCATCCCTGAACCGCGCTCGGAAGAGAACATTGGCATTTGTGAAGAGGCCTTCTTTCAGTGACACCACGATAAACTGCGAGCCTTTGAACCGCGTCCGGAAGAGCTGTCCAATGCTGAGTATGCGACAAGTCCAAAGCCGCATCGATCTCGTCCAGGATATACATCGGTGCTGGTTTGAATTGCAATAGCGCCATGATTAGCGATAGCGCAATAAGGGACCTGTTGGCGAATTGGTTTTGGGTAATAGCGAGAAAGAAAAGACGTACCGCTGTCCACCACTCAATTCCGTCAAGCTCTGCTTCCAAACAGAACCAAGTCGCACTTTGACCTCAAGACCGTCCATGAGATCTTGGCCCTCTGGAGGCTGCAGCTTTGCGAAATTCCCTGGAAGCAGCTCGCCAAAGATTCCACCGAAATCACTGGCTCAATGGGTTAGACAGGTATATTTCACGGTGGTGCGACTTACGCGTTGACTTTTTTCCAAGTTTTCTCCAAAGCTTCTCGCTTCTGTTGATCCAGATTCTCAAGGGTCTCGTCGATCTTTGCCCTGTCCTCCATGACTTGGGCCAGCTGCTCTCTGCTGTGTTTGCCTTTGTTCTGATATTCGCCAATCGTGGCCATGGCTTTCGGATTGACGCTCTTCTTCTTCTTGGTGGTTGACTTTTCCAGTTCGCTAGCTTTGATCCGGATCTGGTCGATGGTACCGGCTGCGGCAAAGTCATATTGGGTACCCTTTTCACCAAACAAGCTGTCGTTGGATGAGCCAGTGCATATGTATCGCGTGAAAACGGACGGTACTGTTGATCTTCCTCGATCCAAGAATTCTGCTTCTGGAGATGGGCAACCAGGTTGTTAGCAGCAGTAATCTCCTTCTTTAGGTTTGCAATTTCGGCTTCAAGCTTCTCCAGTTGCTCGTCCTGCTCCTCGACAAACGTCTTCTTGTCCTTGATGGTCTTCTCGAGCGCCTTCAACTCGTCGTCGAACCGACTCAACGCGGCTCTTTCTTCTTGCAATTTCCGTTTAGCAGTCTCGTGGTTTTTCTACGGTGAAGATTTCAGCATCATAATCAGGATCCGAAAGTTGGACAAACCTGGACCGTCGCTTCCTTCTCCGCCATTTGAGAGCCTCTTCGGTGACTTCGACGACGCCAGCTTCGGCATCCACGAGTGCCTCTCTAAGCTTGATCAGGTCCTTGTCCAGACCCTCTGAAAAGTACAATCAGCTGAGGTTTATAAACATCACGGGATGGCAAACCTAGCTCTAGACCGGCAGTCTGCGAGTCCTTTTGCTGAGTTTTGACGATCACAGCATGCTTCTGGATAGCTGCTTTTTGTGTCGAGATCGATTGCTGCTCGTGGTGAGCAAGGGAAACAATGAAAAAAGTGCGACCCACCTTCAACTGCTCGGTCTTGCCCTCTTTGTTGTTCTTGAATTCCTTCATGTCATTCTTGAGCCTCTCGATCTCGTCCTCTGCTGCTACCTGTCGCTCCTTGGCCGATTTAATCGCAGCCTTGAGGTCAGCGATCGTCTGCTTCAGTTCCTCGACTTGAGCTTCGAGCTGCAGATGGTTTGAGAGGTATCCCAGAAGATTAAGGAAACTACGTACCATCGAGGCATTACTACCATCCGTTTGTTGCTCTAGCAGATTGACTTCATGCTCCTTGAGTTGCAGCTCATCGAAGGCCGCCTTCCACTGTGAGCTTTTGTCTGGACCTCTCGCTGTCTCTTTCCGCAGAGTCAAGCGCTGCTTCAGCCGCCGCTAGCTTTTCCTCAGCCTGGATCAGATCCTGCACTTTGACGAGAATGCCATTCGAGGTCGGAGCTGCACCGCCACTGAGCGTCCCAGAGGGATCATAGATATCACCGTCGAGAGTGACAGAGCGAGTCCTGACATCTTTGGCAAAAGTGACGGCCTTGGCGTAGCTGCATCGTCGCAGACCAGTGTGTTTCCGAAAACATATGTCATGGCATTGGCGACTTCACGCGAGCTGCCGACAAGGTCCAATGCCAGAGACACTTTTCCGGGCGCTAGCTTCTGAGCAGCAACCAATTTCTGGAATCTTTAGCACAAACCTTCGTGACAGAAAAGAATACTCACCTGCGGTGGCAGTTTCTGACCATTGATCTTGTTCAGAGGAATAAGGGTGACTCGTTGTCTCAGCTGGCCTGCGAGAAGATCTTTTCCGACCTTTTCGTCTTCGACGACGACATTGTAAAGACGTCCACCAGCAGTGATCTCAAGGGCAGTGGCTTTGTTGTAGTTGTCTCTGTTCAGCGACACGAGGGACCCAAGTCGACCTTTGACCTTCTTTCGATCAAAGTTCGGATAGGCGACGGATAATCAAAGTTGAGACCACCGAGATTCTGTTTCTGATTGTCGCGTTTCTGAAGAATCGAGTCAATCGGGCAACATATGCAAAAAAGTGTAACCAACCTCAGTGTAGTGTCGAACCTGCTGTTTGAGGGTATTGAGGTTTCCAACCAGCTCTTGTTCCTTGTCTTCACTCCAACCAAAAGTGTCAACTCTGGCTCGGAGCTGGTCGACAGCCTTGCGTTGGGCCTCCACTTTCTTCTTCCCATCTCCTGCTTCCCGCTCAACCGTCTTCCATTTGGTCTCCAGATTTTGCAGATCCTGTTCGCTTCTCTGGAGCTGTCGTCGATTCTGTTCCTCGTCGGCTTTCGCCTTTGTTTGTTTCGCAGTCGCATCTGCAATTTGGCCCATGTAGCCTCCACCGGTCGCCGTCGAACCAGAGGTCAAGCCAGTCTGCAAAGTTTGCAGGAGCTCTTCGTCCGATGCAAGTTGGGTTCTTCTCTCGTTGTGTTCGACATTGACTTTCTCGTATTTTGCAACGATGGCTGCGACATTCTTTCTCTTCTGACAATGGAAGCTTCGAGCTATGTGAGAGAAAATGAGACCATGACAAGGAGATAGGTCGGGACACGCACCTGAGTGATATCCGTTTTAGCGGCAGCGACCTTCCCCTCTTCGGCAGCGATGGTCGATCTCTTGATATCGACCTGCGTTCTAACCTTGACCAACTCTTTGTCGAGCTCGGATTCCTCTTGTTCCAGCTTGCTCAACTTGCCCCCCTTCTTCATCTCTGCATCTCTCTTCTGAGAAACCTGTTTAAAACTGGCCTCGGCTGTTTCAATCGCTTTCTTCGCTTCTTCTGCGTTTCCTTGACTTGCTGAATATCGGTCTGTTTCTCCTCAATTTCCTCTTTCTTGGCACTTCCTTTCTCCCTTGCTTCTGTCCACTCCCATGCCCTCAGAAGACGAGCCGTTCGCTCCAGTTCATCGCAGGCCTTCTGGTACTCGAGATACTCGCGTTTCTCCTCGCCCAGCTTGTGGAGCTTGGGTTCGATTTCTTCTTTGAGGGTGGCTTCGATTTCGTTGACGCGCTTCTCCTTCTTCGCCATAGTCCTCTTAGCCTTCTCCTTTTTTTCCTCAAACATGCGTGTTCCGGCAGCTTCTTCAACCATCCCAAGAATATCTTGCGGTCGCATATTGAGCACCTGACTCCCATGAATACGAGTATGAGCATGATGAGAATAGATTTTACCTTGGTGATTCGACCTTGCATAATGACGAAATTAGGATTGTTGATGTTGAGCTGCACCGACTGGAAGAGAGTCTGATACCCTCTTGTGACGACTTGCGACCATTCAGCAAGTATTTGGAGGTCATCGGAAGCGCGATCTAGCAGACCTTGGGTCAGATCTTGTCCGAGGCGAATGGAGGAAAAGAGTACCTGGCGAGTAACGGTGACTTGCTTGTTGTTTTCCTGTCCCACAGGGCTCTTTGAGCGATCAGAGTTGTCGAAAACAATAGTGACGCTGGCTTTGGTGACACCGGCCTGTCCACGCTTGTAAATAGGTCTTGTTGATTTGAGGCGCGCATCTGGACAACAAAGGAAAAACGCGTCAGAGGACCTTGGATACGAATAAGCTCAAGAAACGCACCGTCGCCATGTTTGTTAGACCTAAAACGAAGCATATAGCGTCGAGGATGTTGGATTTTC